>JACVTC010000179.1:0-167500 GCA_016946835.1 Neocallimastix lanati (nom. inval.)
GTAAAGTAATCAACAGTTACTATAATATATTGATTATTATTTCTTGTTTTTGGTAACGGTCCTATAATATCTAATCCTAAATGCACAAAGGGACCCTCCACTTTAGTTGGATGGTTTTCGGTTGGTTCTGGATATGGTTGAGGACGATTTAATTGGCATTTTTCACAATTACTAACAATTCTTTTGATATCTTTAATCATATGATTCCAATAAAGTTTTTCTTAAGTCTTTGATATGTTTTGTAATATCCTTCGTGGCCAATATTATGAGCTTCTAAAATTAATTTAAACCTTTCATTTTCGTCCGTTATTAATTTTCTATAATTTCCATTGTCGATAAAGTAATCTTCACCATCAATAACAGTAAACTTTTCATTAATAAATTCCTTTATAACTTTAGATAATAATTCTTCATTATTTCCATCAGTAATTTTTGTTAATAATATCTTTCTCTCTTCCTTACTTTTCATTCTTGAAAGAGCATCAGCTAACACATTCTTTTTGCCTGATTCATATTTTATATTAATTCCAAGCATACTAGCGGTTAGACACCATCTTGTTTGCCTTGCATTCAAAGGTTCTTTATTCTTAAATAAACCAACTAATGGTTTATGATCTGTGTAAATAGTTGTAGGTAGTGGATTTCCTTCAATATAAGATTTAAATTTAGTCATACAGTAAAACAAAGCGGTTCCTTCCAAATCGGTAATACCATAATTCTTTTCAGCTTTCTTTAAACTTCTACTTATAAAGTGTATTGGATGCTCCTTACCGGTTTCTTCTTCTTTTTGTAAAAGAACTCCACCAATTCCATTATACGAAGCATCAGTTCTAATGATAAAAGGTTTGTCAAATGACGGAAATTTTAGAATAGGTGCATTGATTAATTTTTCTTTTAGGAGTTCAAAGCTTTCTTGTTGTTCTTTATTCCATTCATATTTAGTATTCTTTTTCAATAATTTACATAAAGGTGAGGTAATTTGAGCATATTTAGGAATAAAGTCACGATAATATCCTACTGCTCCTAGAAATGATCTTAATTCATGAATTGATGAAGGGGCTTCCCACTTCTTAATAGCTGTTATTTTACTTTCCATGGGACTTAATCCTTTAGTAGTAAGTTTGTGACCTAATACATCAACTTCAGTTTGAAGAAAATGGCACTTTTCAATATTAATTTTTAACTTGTTTTCTTTAAATACTTCTAATACTTGTTTAATATGAATTAAATGTTCTTCGATACTTTTTGAATAGATCAAAACATCATCAATAAATACGTAAACAAATTCACCAATAAAAGGGAATAAAATTTTATTCATTTCTCTTTGGAAGGTTGAGGGAGCTCCAGTAAGTCCAAAAGGCATAACCTTAAATTGATAATTTCCAAACTTAGTAGTGAAAGTGGTTACTTCAACGCTTTCTTCATCCATTAAGATTTGGTGAAAACCAGAAAATAAATCAAGAGTTGTAAATATTTTAGCTCCTCCGAGACTATCAAAAATTTCATCTATATATGGAACTGAATAAGAATCTTTTTCTGTCATATCATTGACTTTTCGGTAGTCAATGCACAAGCGCCACTTTCCATTGTGTTTTAGAATAAGTACTACTGGAGATGACCATTCTGAACAGGATGGTTCTATCAATCCTTTCTTAATAAGTTTTGTAAGTTCTTCTTTTAAGATATCTGATTTTAATTTAGTTAACCTATAACTTCTTAATTTTACTGGCTTTGAATTTGCTTTTAAACGGATCTTATGTGGTGAAAGTTTAGAAGGAGTTAGTTCTTCTGTTGAAGTGGCAACTATGTCAATCATTTCTTTGAGAATTTTAATAATTTGTTCTTTATAATCTTTATTTAAGGTACTTAAAAATTCATCACTCTCAATAAATTCCATTGGAGTTAATTCCTTTATAATTTCCTTTTCATTATTCGTTTCTTTAACTTTTCTAATAGTGCAAATTATACTTTCTTCATCATAATATTGATTATTTATTTTAGCTATTTCTTCGTATTCACTTTCTGACAAAAGTTTACATAAACTGTTTAAGGTCGGATGAATAAATAAACAATGATCGATTTGAGTTTTAAAGTTTATTAACATATCATAAAAAGAGTCTTCTTTCTCAATAATTCTAAAGTCCGCATTAAATTCATAATTATTAATTTTTACTGGTAATCGAACAATAATTCCTTCCGAGTATTCTTCATCTTGTGTTGCTAGTTGGATTCTTCCACGACTTTTTCCAACTGTTTCATATTCACCAGGTAATTTATCAAAATACTGCTTAGTAACGATGCTTAGGTTACTACAAGAATCAATTAAAAGTTTTCCTAGTACTCCGTCAACACTTGCATCAACCATTGCTAAGTCTTCTTCGGCTACTTCATTACTTTTACTTATGTAGCTATGATCATAGTTATTTACTAATAAAGTTCGTGCTATTACATTGTCTACAGTTCCAATTATTTTAGATTTTTCTAACTTTAAACCTTGAGTTAGTTGTGAACGAATTTTCGGACATGCATTCAAGAGTTGACCTATCGTAATACTGGATTTAAGATTATTTAAATCATCCATAATATTGTAAGGTTCTTTATTATTCATCATTTTAATATTCCTCTTTACTAACTGAGTATTTCCATTATTAGTTTCTTTAGTTTTTGTTGAAATTAATTTTTCCAAAGTATTAGTTTTATTTTGTTGATTATCTTTATTCATTTCTAGATCTTCTATTTCATTATCGATTACAAGTATATCTTCAGATTCAACTTTTTCCTTTCCTTTTGATGAATAATTGTTGTTTTCTTCTTTACTTTCTCTTACTCTTGTCATATTTCTTAATTCCTTTTCTTTTTGTTTTTCTTTGTTAATATTTGGTTGAGTTAAAATTGATGGAAGTATTTGATTTTTATAAGCTTTATTTGGTTTATTATGTAGCTCATTTTCTTTCTTCTTTCTTAAAGCAGGAGTTGCGAAAGGACGTGGATTATCTTTTAAACTTTTATGTACTTTCTTGGAATTACTTTCTTCTTTTTCGCTGTTATTATCATTCATTTTTCTTTTTATAGCATTTATAATGATATCATCCTCACTATCAGGTGTGTCACTAAAATCAAATTCTTCAGATTCTTCATTAAAGGAATTATTATCAATTGGAGTATTCTTAGTAAAAGTATTATTTTGTAAATTATTTAATGAAGCTATTGTTTTGTCATTGGGAGTGCTTCTGCTCCCATTTAGAAGTTTAAAGACTTTTTGGAATATATTTCTTTTTTATTTTTTTCCATAATCTTATTTAATTGAGGGCAATAGTATGAGTAATGACCTTCTTCCTTACAGAAGAAGCAAGTTTTAATAGATAAATTTCTCATTTTCTGGGTTGATTCTTCTATAATATCTTGAGGTTTCGGTTTATTATTTGTTTGACTTGTTTGGAAAGTTTCGTTTCTTCTTTTAGGATAAAGTCTTGAAGTAGTACTGTTTTGATTATTTTGATTATGCTGGGAATTATTAACATTATAGGTATTAATATTATTGTTCCTTACAGAAAGTCTATCTACTTTCTCGGCAATTTTGAAAGCTTTCTCCATACTTATATCATCTTTAAGGGATAATTTCTTCCAAGCTTCATAATTATTTTGAATAGAATCAATATAATCTAGTACACCGATGCGCTTTCTTCTCTTTTTATCAAGTTTAGTGTACAAAGTTCTATATCTTACATTAAAGTCTTTAATCTTTTCGTTTCTTTTAATTCGCATTGCACGAAGTTCTTTAAGAAGTAAATTTTGGTCTTCTTTAATACCGTAAAAATTTTCAAGACTTGAAATGATTTTTCCAAGAGAAGGAAATTTAATATCATCATCAACATTTTCTTCTTCATCATCTTCTTCTTCTTCATCTGATGAATCATCACTTTCATCATCACTATCTTCTCCCAAATCTTCAATAACGCGTTGTACTTCACCAGAGCTGGTAAGTAAACAAGCATTAAATATTGTTTCTGGATCTGTAATACCTTGTATCTTGATCCAAAGTTTTAATTCAGTAGCCCAGGACTTAATATCTAAATTGTCCTTGCTAAGTTTCACAATATCTCTTAATTCTTTTTTCAATTCTTTAAAGCTCAAAGTTGTTTCCTTGGACATTTTGTTTAAATATTTCTTGTTGTATATTAATGAGGTGATTAAATAAGAATAAATTTGGAAATACAACTTTAAAAATATAATTTAATAGGTAATTTAATATCGAATCAATTTTTTTAAAACAATATATTTTAGTAACTTTTGAAAATAATAATTTTATTTGCTTTCTTTAGTAGATATAAGCTCGAAATCTTTATCGACAACTTAGTAGAAATTATAAAGCACGAGGTTCTTTTCGACTACTTTATTAAGAATAATTTTTAAGTTCGAAATCTTTATCGACAACTCAATAGAATAATTTTTAAGTTCGAAATCTTTATCGACAACTCAATAGAATAATTTTAAGTTCGAAATCTTTATCGACAACTTAATAGAATAATTTTAAGTTCGAAATCTTTATCGACAACTTAATAGAATAATTTTTCAAGCTCGAAATCTTTATCGACCACTTGAATTTTGTAATTTAGTATATTTGTAGTAATAAATTTAGAAGCAAAGTTTTATTTATTATTTTCACCTTTCAAAAATTTTTCTTTTTAAACGATAAATATTGTTTTGTTATAGCTAATAAAATTATTAATTAATTATAATTATTAAATACAAAAAATAATCTTTATTGTCGTACAATCTGATAGTACACACTGTCTGACGTGCAGCTTACCTAATGGTGTCATGCCACGCGTGTGCCACGATTACTATATTCAATATAAAATATAGCAGTTCAGAGCCCACTAGCCCAATTACTATGTAGGATAAACTTAATCCGATAATCTATGTACGGAATAAAAAAAATTTTAAAAGTATTCAATAATATTTTTATTAACTAACACAATATTTTCAAAGTAAATTAAGATTCTTTTACAGGAATTATTAAACAAATAAAGTATCAGTAATAAAAAAAAAATAAAAAAAATTTAAATGGCGAAGTTAGCCAAAGTCTGATACTTTATATAATAAAGTGCCTTATAACTAGCACAAAGAAAAGTAAAAAAAATATATATAAAAAAAACAATCTTACGCCTTCGGTGACGTAAGCTCCTTATTCGCCAGTGCTTGGAAAGTACCCGCACCTTCGTGTGTTGAAACGTTGAAGGCTGAACTATTATTACCGGGTCGGTAACCAAATACCTTCGTCTACTTTCCAATTAATCTCCAAATTAACTACTATTCAATAACCTACTATGAATAGAGTTAATTTGTTGCTATCTGAGAATACACTGTGTATGAGCTCTATCCGCTCCTTGTTATAATTTTACAAAATTTGTTTTTTTAGAATCTTAATTTTACTTATTTAAAAAAAATTTTTTTATATATATATCAAACAAGCGCCATAGGTTAATCAAAGGATTAACGACTTACTTGTTTATCAATATAAAATAAAAAAAATTAAAAAAAAAAAATCTATGTTATTTACTATTATTTCTATTTAATTCCCCGATATCTCCACCATATAAATGTTAAGGTTTTAGAGAATTAAATAAAAATAAAGTAAGGAAACACAAATTTTATTCATTTATTTATTATTTTTATTTATTTTATTAATTTTACTTGATGATATTTAAAAATTAGTAGCAAAATTTACAACTATTTATACTTTTTTCAAGGCATAAAAGTTGTTCTTGCCACTAAATTACATTTTATTTATTTTTTTTTTTTTTATAAAAACTATTAAATTTAAATTGAATTTTATAATTAGTTATATAAAATTTAATTATAACAATATAAATAAAATACATTTATAATATTAATAAAACATTTTTTTTTTTTTTTTTTTTTTTTTTTTTTTTTTTTTTTTTATTTATTTATTTAAAAATATCTAAAATATTACTAATAAGAATTTATTTAATTGGCTATAATTTTTATTACAATCTGTTAAAATATTCAAATAAAAATAAAAATACTATTCTAATATAAAGGTTTTTAATAAAATAAAATATTTTTCAATATAAAATAAAACATTTCGATATAAAATTTTATAATAAAAAGTTAAAATATAATATATAAATTTTTAATTATCAATATATAAAAATATTATTAATATAAATTTTCATTATTAATATAAAAAAAAAATAAGATTTATTATTAATATTGCTAATATAAGTTTTAAATATATAAAAATATTACTTTTAATATAAGATTTAATATAAAAATCTAAAGTTTAATATAATTTTTGATTTAATTTTTGATCTTTGGATTTAAAAATTTATTAAAGTACAAAAATAATAATGTACACATAATGTATTAGAAATAAATCGTAGATTTAATTAAGAATGCATTATTTAGTACATTCTTATCATCACTGATGCATGTCCAGTAAAAATAATAGAAAATAATAGAAAAATTATTTAGAAAAATTATTAATATAAATATTTATTAAAAATTAATTTTATATAATGAATCTTAAAATATATTATTAATATATTATTAAAGATAATTTATTATTATTAATTATTAAAATATTAAATTAAATAATAATATTAAAAATATTAAAAGAATTGTTGATAATATAGTAAAATTAGTTATATTAATTATAACGGAGATTGAATGTTTAATTAAATTGATGTTAATATTAAAATAATTTTTAAATAATGTTAAACAAGATGAATTAATAGTTATAAGTAAAAAGTTATGGATATTTATATTTATTAATTAATTTTAGTGTTTCGATAAATAAAATTTATAAAATTAGTAAAAAATATAATTATGAAAATAATTTATAAATAAATATTTTCTTTTTTTTTAAGGAATAATAATAAAACATGTATTTTTTTTTATGATAAAATATAATAAATAAAATAATAAAAGATAAATAAATAAAAAGTAAATATAATTATTGTAATATAATATTCTTGGAGTAATTCCCTTTTGCACAAACGCCCAACTAACATATACGGTATTTAATAAAATATCGTATCAAAAATGGTGGAGAATCCGGGCGTGCAAACCAAGAATATTATGAAATTTATATTTATATTGATATTTACTTTTTAAAAAATAAAGACAATTAAATAATTAATATTAAATTAAAATTAAATAATTAATTTTTTTATAATAGTAATATATAAATTTATATAAAAAAAAAAAAAAAAAAAAAAAAAAACACCTAAAATTATTATGATTATTATTAAATAATAATTAAAGGTAACTGGGAGTTCGAACCAGAATAAAAACGAATAAGTCTTTAATTATTATTATTAGTATAGTTAATTTTTTTTATTATCATCTTTATTAGTAATTAAAGACAACTGGGAATTCGGACCAGTATAAAAACGAATAAACCTTTAATTAAGAAATGATATTATAATAAAAAGTAGTAATAGTTTAGTATAAAAATTAATATTAAATAATATTTTATTAATAGTATATGTGATAATATTTAGAAAAAAAAAAAAAATAATAGATAATATTTTAATAATAATAATAAATAATATTTTAGTAATGGTGAATTAAGTAATAATTAATAATAATAAATGATATTTTAGTAATAGTGAATTAAGTAATAATTAATAATAATAAATAATATTTTAGTAATAGTAATATTTTAGTAATAGTGTATAAAATAAGAATTAATAATAATAATAATAATAATTAAATGATATTTTAGTAATAGTGAATTAAGTAATAATTAATAATAATAAATAATATTTTAGTAATAGTGAATTAATAATTAATAATAATAAATAATATTTTAATAATAGTAATATTTTAGTAATAGTATATAAAATAAGAATTAATAATAATAATAATAATAATAATAATAATAATAATAATAATAACAATAATAATAACAATAATAAAAATAATATTATTATACTCGTAAAAGTATATAAGAATATAATTTCAAATTAAAATAATAATTAGATAAATGGCGGACGCTTCGAAAATTAGAAGAGACTTACCATACTTAGCAAATTATGGTAAGGACATAGATTCTTGGATAGAAGATTTCAAAAATGTTATGGAAATTTACAACATCGAGGAACCAAACAGAATTTTTATTTGGGTAAAGAACGCAGTAGAGGCTGACATTAAAAACCTTTTAAAATCTTTATGTACTACAAGAAATAATGTTAAAAGGTTTCCCTCATATAAAGAAATCCAGAGAGCCATTGAAGATTATTTAGAAATTACTCAAAATGATAAGTGTTCAATTTTAAAGGCCTTAAAAATAAAAAGAAATGAAACAATTAAAGGATTTAATTATAATTATTTAACTCTTTATCATCAACTTGACTTGGAATATAAAAAATTAATATGTGTCGATGATTATTTAAATGCTATACATGATAGGGTATATGTACATTCTCAAGTAATTTTGGCCAACTGTAAAACATTAACAGAAGCGTTCGAAGTAGCAGAACGTGCAGAAAAAGCTGAAGTACGAACTATAACAAACAAAAATTCTCAGAATGTTATGGTATATCAAAACAACATAAATAAAAATAATAACAATTTATTAAATCATCCAATTTATAGGAGCTTAAGAGAACATGGAAATAATTTAGATAATTCATATCAAGCGTCATCATATGTTATGGGTTATATAAATGAAAACTCCACCAATAATAGAATGTTTACACCAGGTAGATATAGTAACAATAAAAATAAAAGTTTTAATAATAATAATAATTATTATCACGGAGTAGAACAAATTCAACAAAATAATACTTATGATACAAGAAGATTCTATAATAACTACGAACCAAAAGCTAGAAAATCAGTTATGTGTTACTCATGTAAACAAGTAGGACATAAAGCTTATGAATGTCCTAATAATAAAAATAATGGTAGTAATAGAAATAATAATCTTTATAATATGAATAATAATGATATGGGTAATAATTATAATAATAATTTTGATTATAATAATAATAGTAATAAATATAACAATTATTATAATAATAGTAATAAAAATGGCTACAATAATTCTTTTAATGGTAGTAATTATTACTTTAATAAAAATAATAAATTTACTGGAAATAATATTGCTAATAGAAATAATCATAATTTTAATGAGAATAATATTCCCACTGGAAATAATAATTTTAATAGAAATTCTAATGGAATAAATCAGGATATTAATACTACTAGTTCAAATATTAATAGTAATTTCAAAGCTAATGTAAATAATAATAATAATAATGGAGATAGCTTTAATAATTTAAACTAAATAATGGGAGAAGGACAACTCCCGTTAACCAAACCAAACTTCAAACTTATAATAAAAATAATAGTATTAATGAAGAATATGTAAATTTAACATACTCTCCCAAGTTAAATAATAATACTATGAAAATAAAAAATAATTATAATAATACTAATGATAATAATTTACATAATAATAATAATAATAATAATAACTTACATAATAATAATAATAATAATAATAATTCATATAATGCTAGTGCAACTTCAAATAATGATGTAATAAATAATGGATATCCTTATAATGATAATTCACATAATTATGATATAAACAATAATTATTTAAATAAGAATAATAAAATAAATTATACAAACAGTTTATTTGATGATAATCATACAAGTATTGATAATATTTATTCCAATAATAATAATAATAATAACTTAAATAATATAGAATATCTTAGTAAGAATACTAGTAACGGTTATAAATTAAATAATAGTAATCATAACAACATCTATGAAAATGACACTATTAATAAACAAGTTAACAATGATGTTAATATAAATAATACTTATAAAAATAATAATGATGATCAAAGTAACAATGAAATTGATTTAAATAGAATTTCTATAAATGATAATGAAAAGAAAATTAATAATGAACCTAATTCAAATAATATTTATAATAATTTTGATAATTACCATAATGAGGAAATTATCGCTGTTGCCCAAAAGAAAGGTAAAAATAATTCAATAAAAATCTCCCCATATACCAAAGAAATAAAGAAAAAGCTTATAGATAATCCAGTTCCAATTATTACAAATGCTATGAAGAAAAATACTATTATGAAAGGAAAATTAAACGTTAATAAATTAGCAACTACAGGAACACCTGATATGATAATAGATGAGGGAGGAACGAATGTCAAACTATCAACAGAAAAAGAAGAAGGTAAAGAATTTAAAGAAAATAAAGATCATAAAAATGTTACTTTCAATGAATCTATTGAAATTTTTGAGGATTCACAACCACCAACTAATCAAACAATAACTAATAATAATACAAATAAATTAGAATATTTGGATCTTTCTTATATCAATCAACCAAATATTAGAAATGTAAAAAAAGCGAATAAATTGAATAAAATAAATGAAATACTGAGCAGTAACAAAGATGATATACCCATCAATGTTAAAAGTTATTCCAAGCCAGAGAAACACATAAAAATGATGGAAGATTTTAATGAATTTAAAATTAAGGACTTTATCAAGGAAGTAGCATCAACCGAAGTCATAACGAAGTTAGTATATTTGTTAGACCTGTTTCCAAAGTTCAGGTCAGAATTTACAAAAGCATTAAAATTAACCGAAGGAAAAGAGAAAATAAAGAAAAATTTGAATACATCTTTAATAAATGTAATGACAATTATAAGCCAACATAAAGTGATTAAAGTTAAAGGCACTGTGGATAAGAAACCAGCTGAAATTTTCTTGGACTCGTGTGCTAGCGTTAATTTGATTACCACTACGGCTTTAAAAAAATTTAAAATTAATAAAAATCCTATTGGGAGAATATCCGAAAAAATTTTTCAGGTATATTCCAACAATTCAACTTGTTCAGATATTTATGAACTAAAAATATCTATTGGAAATTACACTTTTATCGATTACTTTAGGAAAATTGATAAGGATGATATCTTTGATATATTAATAGGTATTGACACACTTAAACGAAATAGATTTGATATAAATTTAGTTAATGATACCTTATATCATATTGATGAAAATAATAATCCTATAGAATTAGCTTCTTTATTTTATGATGTTAGCTTGAGTCCTTCTGAAAGTACAAATAGAATTAATGACGAAGAAAATAATATGAATAAGGAGAATAATATAAATAATAATTCTTCTGAAGAGAATGATGAGGATTCTGAAACTAGTTGGAGTGACAATGATAATAATAATGATAATAATAATATACTTTTTACATATGCTAAATCAGAGTTACCTAATATTAACATAAATAATTTTAATGTAAAATTACCTTTCTTTAATAGTGTCGACATCGATAAAGAAAATAATATCAAAATAAAAACGAATAATAATACGAATGATGATAAAATTGACAATTATAAAATAAATGATCATAAAATTAATTCTAAAGTTACAAACAATATAAATCCCATACTACATTCTAAACTTCCATCAAAAATCGATTCTGATCAAAACGGCAATAACAAATTAAATAGTAATTATAAATTAGTAGATAGAAATATTGAAAGGAAAGAATATAAGAATAAAACGGTTGATATTACAACACAATTGATTCCATCTCTTTTATTAATAACTAATGAAGTACTACATAACGAAAACGAGGTTTGCACAGACGACACAATATCTAAACTGGAAATGATTCACTCTATTGTAAAAAAATTACCAGAAAATTTGAAAGCTGATGTAGAAAAATTATTTTTAAATTATATTAGTGTTCTTGCACTGAAAACTGACGATTTGGGTTCGTCAAAGCTATATCCTCATAGAATTAATTTAATACCAGGAACAACACCTATTAAACAGAGGGCCTACCGTATTTCAAAAGTGCAAGCTGATGCACTTAAAAAGGAATTAATTAAACTTATAAATAATAACTTAATTGTCCCTTCTAGTTCTCCTTGGTCTTCTCCTGTAGTACTGGTACCGAAAAAGAATGGTCAAGTGAGAATGTGTGTTGACTACAGGAAGATTAATAATTGTACATTAAAGGACGCTTATGCACTTCCTTTAATAGATGATATACTTTACTATGTTAGCGGTGATATTTCTATTTTGTCTACTATTGATCTCTTCTCAGGGTACCATCAGATTCCTATGCATTCTGATGATAAAGATATCACTTGCTTTACGACCATTTACGGAAACTTTAATTTTGAAGTTATGCCTTTTGGACTATGCAACGCTCCCGCTACTTTTCAAAGGGAGATGAACAGAATATTTTTTGATTTAATCGGAGTATGTGTTTTTATTTACATAGATGACTTAGTTATTTATTCTCCTTCATTAGATCAACACATCAAAGACCTAGAAAAAGTATTCCTCATTCTTGCTAATAATGGATTAAAAGTGAATTTTGAAAAATGTGATTTCTTTAAAGAAGAAGTTGAGCTCCTTGGTCATACTCTTTCTACTAAGGGTATAAAACCTATGAATTCTAAAATAAAAGTTATTGCTAATTGGTTACCTCCTTCTAATTTAAAACAGTTACGTTCTTTCTTAGGGGCAATTGGATATTACCGGAAATTCATTAGCCATTTTGCCCAAATTGCTAAACCTTTATATGATTTAACAAAAAAGAATGTTCCTTTTGTTTGGTCTACCGAATCTAATAATGCATTTGAATTTTTAAAAATTCGTCTTATTAATGCACCTATATTGTCACCTCCAAATTTTGATAAACCATTTATCGTTCGTTCAGATGCATCTAAATCAGGAATTGGCGGGATACTACTTCAGTTAGACGATGACAACATTGAGAAGCCATTATATTATGAAAGTAGGACACTTTCCAATTCTGAAATCAATTATAGCATTACAGAACTTGAGGGGCTTGCCGCATTTTACTGTGTCATGAAATTTAAACCTTTTCTCACTGGTAATAGTTTTGAGACAATTCTTTATACCGATCATAAGCCTTTAGTTTACATATTTAAAAATAAAGAACCTTCTTCAGCAAGGCATGTCAAATGGATAACTGAGTTCAGTATTTTAAAAATTAAAGTGTTATATGAAGAGGGGAGGAGGAATGTAGTTGCTGATGCACTATCTAGATTACATTCTAACAATGAAAAATATATAATCAAAAATATAAAAAATGATGATAAACATATAAAAAATAAAAATAAAAGAAATAATATAAAAAATTATAATAAAGATGTATTCAACCAAGTTATAAATAATGAAATTCAAAATTGTGAAATTAAAAATAATGAAGAAATTAGAAATAAGAAAAATACTAAAATTAATAAAATAAAAGAGTTAGTGGATGAAATTAAGATCAATAGTAATAATGAAAATTACAAAATGGAATATGAGGAAATTAAAAATAATGTAAATAACATTAATAAGTTTAATAAGTTTAATAATAAATTACATAATAATAATAGTGAAAATAATGGAGTGGAAAATAAATTGAATGTGAATTATATGGTATTTCAAACTGAAGAAAATAATAAACATAGTTTTAATAATAATGATAATAATAATAATAATATTAATCATGTTAATACTAATAATAATGATATTGATGATAGTACTGAAATACTAAATGATTTCTATAAAAAAATAATAAACCAGAAATTTGTATTAATTGATGGAGTTCAGTATTATAAAGATAATAATGAATTAAGAAAAGTAATATTTAATGATAATGAAAAATGGGAACTTATTAGTAAAGCTCATTGTTTAGGACATGAAGGTAACTTTAAAACCTACCATCGTTTGAAAAGAAACTATTATTGGATAGGAATGAATAAGGATATCAGATTATTTATTAAATCTTGTCATGTATGTCAATTATGTAAACCACAACCACCGAATGTATTTACAGAAGATTTAGCTACACCCCCAGGTCTACCTTTTACTCGGGTAGGATTGGATTTAGTTGGACCCTTATACGAATCTTTCAGAGGTAATAAATATATAATAGTACTTGTAGATTATTTAACAAAATGGGTGGAAGCTGAAGCATTAGCCAAAACAGAATCAGAAGATGTCATTAGATTTTTAAATAATATATTTTCAAGACACGGGATTCCAGAGATATTAATTACTGATAATGGCCCGCAATTCATATCTGATAAAACAAAAGCTTTCCTAGATTTAAATGATGTCTATGTACATTATATTAGTACTTATCATCCTGCTTCTAACGGAGAAGTTGAAAACAGGAATAGAGAAATAGTCAAATATATTAGAATTCTTAAAAGCCAATTTAAAGAATTAAGTAAACAAAATCAAGAATGGGATGATATTTTACCTAGTGCATTTTGGGCTTTAAGAACAACAAAAAATGAAGTTACTAAATTTAGTAGTTTCGAATTACTCTATGGTAGGAAAGACTTACAACCATTTGAATTAGCAATTAATATTGACAAAAGATTTCCTGAAGAATCAGAAGAAGAATATTTTGTTCGAAAATTTATTAATCACCATAATTGGATTTCTGAAGCAATCAAAAATATTGAAACTGCAAATGAATTATGGAAAGATAGGAGAAGACAGATTAAAAGATTAAGAAGTGAATTCAAACCAGGAGACCTAGTTTTAGTTAGAAATTTCAATCGAAGGAAACTAGACCCTTATTATATCGGACCATTAAAAATAGTTAAACAGCAATTTAATACTGTCACAGTATGTGATCCTTATACGAACGAAATTGCAGAGAGAAACATTCATCTAAAAAATGTAATTCCATATATTAGTAATTTCCTAAATTATAATTAGTAAAAAAAAAAAAAAAAAAAAAAAAAAAAAAAAAAAAAAAATTTTGATATATATAAAAAATATAAAAAAAAAATATAAAAAAAATATTATAAAATATATAATAGTATTATTAGTTTAATAAATATTTTAATATGCTTATAGACTTCAAGGGACGAAGTCTAAGCTAAGTGGGGGCATCTTGATGCATGTCCAGTAAAAATAATAGAAAATAATAGAAAAATTATTTAGAAAAATTATTAATATAAATATTTATTAAAAATTAATTTTATATAATGAATCTTAAAATATATTATTAATATATTATTAAAGATAATTTATTATTATTAATTATTAAAATATTAAATTAAATAATAATATTAAAAATATTAAAAGAATTGTTGATAATATAGTAAAATTAGTTATATTAATTATAACGGAGATTGAATGTTTAATTAAATTGATGTTAATATTAAAATAATTTTTAAATAATGTTAAACAAGATGAATTAATAGTTATAAGTAAAAAGTTATGGATATTTATATTTATTAATTAATTTTAGTGTTTCGATAAATAAAATTTATAAAATTAGTAAAAAATATAATTATGAAAATAATTTATAAATAAATATTTTCTTTTTTTTTAAGGAATAATAATAAAACATGTATTTTTTTTTATGATAAAATATAATAAATAAAATAATAAAAGATAAATAAATAAAAAGTAAATATAATTATTGTAATATAATATTCTTGGAGTAATTCCCTTTTGCACAAACGCCCAACTAACATATACGGTATTTAATAAAATATCGTATCATCACAGGAGCAATACCACTATAAAAATAAGATTTAGGTAGAAATTTTAGATAAAATTGTCACGAAAACTAGTGGATTCAAGATTAAAATTCACTAATAGATCATATGAAATTTAATTTCGTTATTGACAAAATTTATTTTAATTTGATTTTAATTATAAAAATAAATATTAGAGATATTAAATAAATAGAAACCAAAGGGTTTGGACTCATTTATTAAAGATGGGAGTAGGGCATTTCGCCAAGTTGCATTTCGCCAAGTTGAAAATTATTATATAAATAAATAAAATTTAATATTATTAATATTGAATAAAAACAAGGTTAAAAAAAATTATTTTGAATTAATATTTATTTATTTATTCATTTATTTATATACTCCACTTGGCGAAATGCAACTTGGCGAAATGCAATTTGGGGAAATACAACTCTCCCATTAAAGATAATTGGGGACCATGCATTTCATAATGTGGCGTATAAATATTTTTAAATAAAGCCATACATTTTTAAGATATTCTATACAATCATAAATAAATATATATATAATTATTATTTTAAAAGAAATAATAATATATTTTTTCATTAAATATCATTAAATAACTATTTCAAAAGAAATAACAATATATTCAATTAAAAAGGAATTATAAAAAATTATTTTTATAATTTAATATTAATAAATTATATATATAAAAAAAAAAGAATATTTATTATTTATTTAATTATTATTTATTAACTATTTACAAAAGCAAGCCACATCAAAAATACGCCACGGTTGCGAAGCAATCTAGATTCAAGATAATTTAATTTAATTTAACCCTTAAGAATTTGACAAAAATAATTAGAGATTTCCGGCTAAAACTATATTTATTAGAAAGCTACGACCATAGAACTACATACATAGACTTGCACATATGGGTACCCATCTCCCATATGGCCATACAGTTATTAATTAACTGTAAGGTGATGAGTTATTGGCATACTGTATCAGCTTCGCCGCTCTCAATCGTCGTTACACACTGCCCGGAGATGCATTCCTAACGTTCCTACATATATCTCTAATGACCACGAGCATCAGAACGGAACCATTAACTCCTCCCTAGTGGGTGTAATCATTGGCGATTGGAAATTTTACAATCATTGGCGATTGGAAATTTTACAATCATCAAGGTCTATGCTTCAATTCAAAGCGTAGTATCAGGGTTGGGTGAAATAATCATCTGAGGGAAAGCCTTATGGACATCACGTGTGGTCTCATGATATCCCAGGTTAGAAACCTCATCCGATTATTTGGTGCCATGCCGAGGATTCGAACCCCGCCCTCTACAGTGACCTGTATCGTCCTAACCGACTGGACCAACATGGCACCATAGAACTACAACATATATTAATTTTAACCCTATGACTTTAAAGAAATTTTAAATATAAAAAATAATTTAATTATTTTAAATAAGACCCTAAATTATTAATTATTAATTTATATAGATACAAATTTTTAACTTGAATTTATATTACTAATTTTTATAAACAAATCTTAATATTAAAAATACAGAATTAGTTTATGAATAATTATATAGTTATTGTTTTAAAAGATTCTTATCAATATTATTTTATTATTATAATATATATAGTTTATATATATGTATGAATATATTAAGATTAAAACGTATTATTTAATTATATTATTAATTATTATTTTAGTTTAGTATAAAAAGGAACTGAAATTCCATCCTTTAAAATTCTTTATATGAAACCTTTTAACCTATTAACATAACATTAGTATATTAATTTATAATAGATATAGAGTATAAATATTTATTATTTATACATTTATAAAAAAATAATTTATTTAATTATACATTTAATTATTAAATTTATAAGTTTTAATTTTTTTTTTTTTTTTTTTTTTTTCATTTAAATTAAATTATAAACTAAAACATTATATGTATTCTAATAAGTATTTTGTATTTTATAATGTATTCTGTATTTTGTTTATTAAATAATTTAATATTATTAATGTATTATTTTTATTAATGTAAAGTTCTAGCAAAAAGAACTAAAAGGATAAATTAATATTTTATGATCAAAGTATCTTTTATTATTTTATTCATTTATTTTTGATTATTAAATTAGATTAGAGAATCGGTTAATTTGGGTTTTTTTCGAATCACTTCTTTGAAGTAATTGGTTTTACTTAATTAATGCGATGATTAATATGGATATAATATCGATCAAAAACATATCTAGGTTTTTCTATCTAATCTTTTCCTAGATAAGAAATTTGTTAATATTAGAAAATACATTTTATATTTAACCTTATTTTTGAAAAAGAAAAAAAGTATAAATAAGGCTCTTAAGTTCTCTTTGAGAAATCAAGAGTTATTATAGCAATTACAATATAATAATAACAATTATAAATATTTTATATTTCTACTTTAATAAAATAAATTTTTATAATATAAATTTAAAAAACAAAGTAAAAATAATAAATTCTTTCATTATAAATTTTAATAAACTATCATTATTACCGTATTAAAACATTTTATAGCTTTTTTTTTTTTTTTTTTTTTTTCATTAGTAATTATATTGTTCATAATTTAATTAAATATTTTAATTAAATATTAATACTATTACTATATTAAAACATATCATATATATAAATATAAAATTTCATTTAGACATATATAAATTTATTTAAACTACTATATTTGGAATGTGGTGCATTTCGCCAATTTTTAAAATACAAAATTTTAATATGCCATTTGTTAGAATATGTGAAATATGAGTTTAAACGTATTAAAATGTAATGTATGTAATGTAATGTATAAGCCACAATATGCTAATATAAAAGCATGTAAATTAATATAATTTAATATTTGTAACTCTTTATCATAAAATACATTAATAAAGTTGACATAATTATAAACCACAAATTCATGACTCCTAACAGATTAAGAGTCTCATCTGACTCTTAAAAAGATTCTTAGCAAAAGAATTTTTTTGCCGGAAACAATATTATGTCAAGAAGGACATAAAGAAGTTAAAAGAAGAATATTATGATAAAGGTTGCCATTATGTCAATTTTTTGGAATTTAAATCAAAATTGATCAAGATTGAAATTTAGATCACTAAATTTCAAAAATTCTGAAAACGCGTAAATATCTAATAACTTAATACAAGAAATTCCCCTACATGAAGTTAACACGATTAAAGAAAAAAAAAGAAACGTGAAATATATTAAATGAACATATTATTTTGAGACTCTTAATAAATGAAATTATCATAAGCATTAATTGATTATTATAAATTATTTTTGAATATTACAAACTATTTTATTAAAGAAAATAAAATTTTTAACTAATTAAAATAAATAAAAAGACGTAAAAACCAAAGAGTTAAACTATGTGTTGTCATTATTAATTTGGCGTGAATCCCAACGAGGTTGCCTTAATATAATATAATAGGATGGTGTAAACCCAGATAGGTGTCCAATCCATATTTAAATAATTTTTAATATTAAAAATACCCAAATTATAAAGGTTTTAGGCGTTTTAACCACAAAAACGTACAATGGGTAATAATATAAATATCTAAGATAAAATTAGCAAATAATATACATAAAGTATATATATAAAATTCAATTAATGATATAATATGAAATAGAAATTTAATAGTTAATTAAAATTTAGAATAATGATATAAATTTCACAAAGTATTATTGTTATGTATTGCTATGTACATATTCACCTATAAACCAAAATTATTCATTTAGTAGAATAACTTGGTTTAGGGGGGAATGTTAGAATATGTGAAATATGAGTTTAAACGTATTAAAATGTAATGTATGTAATGTAATGTATAAGCCACAATATGCTAATATAAAAGCATGTAAATTAATATAATTTAATATTTGTAACTCTTTATCATAAAATACATTAATAAAGTTGACATAATTATAAACCACAAATTCATGACTCCTAACACCATTTATTTTTATATAATTCTTTTATTGGTAACATTTAAATAAAAGAATTATTATTAATAACATTTATATTTTTATATAATTCTTTTATTAAAAACATTTAAATAAAAGAATTAAAATCATAAAATCTAACCATTATATTATTTATTTAATTATTCACTTAATTATTAATTTAAAAATTAAGTAACAAAATAATATTATGTAGCACAAAATAGCTAAAGCCACATATATATCACGTGAAAATTGGTGTAATGTAACCTCCCCTATATTTAATATATTATTAAATGATAACAAATTATATATTATTACAAAAAAAAATAAAATAAAAATAAAAACAAAATTGTTTTTTAGTTTATATAAAACTAGTATTAATTAAATATCAATAAATATATATTGATATTGATATTACTATTTTTATTAAACTTTACAAAAAAAATATACATAGAGCTAAAAAAAATTCATTCCTTAACTTATAAAAAAATATATATATATAAATATGTATTATTTCTATAAATTTCAATAGCTATATTTATTTTAATTATAAAATGTATAACTACTAAATTTAAACTTTAAAAATTGTTAAATTATAATTGTAAATTGTAATAATAATATATAATATATATATTTTAATATAATTAATCAATTTAAACAATATTAATATGGTTCTTCAAAATTATGATAAAGAAACTTCAATAAATAAACAACAAAAAAGAATATTCTATAAATTATTATTTTATATATTTTATATATTATTTTTTTTGTTTATGAAATATTTTGTTCTTGTTTTTTTTATTTTTTTTAATTATTTGTACTTTAAAAATTATTTTTTTCATATTGCTTAAAAAACCAATAATATTAAAGTTAAAAGGAAAAAAATTTTTTTTAATAATATATTTTAATTTTAAAAATCGACAATTTCAATAATTTTTAATAACTTTATTGAAATAAAACATTATTATTATAAATAAAATTGGATAAATTAATCTAATAAGAGAAACAAATCATATTTGTGTAACATTGAACATAATTTGCAAAAAAAAAAAAAAAAAAAAAAACATGTCATTCAAAGAATAGTATATTTTCCTAAATATATATTAAATATATTATATACTAATTTTTAGACAATAATCATACTGAATCATTGAAAAAAAAAATTTATATAAGGATATTGAAATTAAAATAGAACAATATATTTTTTTCTTAATAATTAATATGTGAATTAGTTAATATATACTTGAATGTTTATTCATAGAAATCACAAAAAAAAAAAAAAAAAAAAAACATAATAAACTATAACCTTTAATTTATATATATCTTATTACTTAAAAACAAATTAAATGATTATTGAAAATTATTATTAGACTATTATTCTTATTTTTATTTTTTATTATTATAGAAGCAGTTTATTTATGTTACCAAATAGGTAGATACAGATAGTTTGTTAGTTTATATATGTATGGCGTTATATACAGATATTTCAAACTGTGCATGTCCATATATTTATAAAATTTAGTTTTTAAAGTTATTTTAGAGATCTCCCATTAAACCAATGTATTATATAAAGTTTTTTTTTTGTTTATATATAAATTTTTTATCATTAAACTTTTGAAAACTAAAAAAACGTAATTCCATTGTTATAGGAAATTATGTAATTGTTTCATTATAAATGAAAATCTAAACTTTATAATTATATATAAATCTTAATTAGAAAAAAAAAGTTAAATTATAATTTATCAAAAAAAAAAAAAAAAAAATATATATATATATATAATAATAAAATAAAATAAAAATAAAATTACACCTATATTAATTATAATTTAATAAAAAATTTATATTTTATATACAATTTTTTTTTTAAAAAAAAAAATTATAATTATTATTAAAAATAAAAATGAAATTCAGAATTAAATAAAAATATATATTATTTTTTAAAAAAGCTGTATATAATAAATAAAAATAATAAAAATAAAAATAAAAATAAATAAAAAAAATAAAAATTATATATTTCTTTGATTTTATTGTAAAATATATATATATATATATATATTTAGATATTAATAAATTAATAAATAAACTGAAATAAAAAAAAAATTAAATTAATAAAAATAAAAGAAAAAAAAAAGGTAATATCTTTATTATTTAACTTTACTCTTTTTTATTTTTTTTTTAATTGGTACCATTAACCATATTTATATCTTAAAAAAAATTAATTACTTTTATTATTATTATTATTATTATACATAGAATAATAACTAATGAGTAGTAATTAAAATGTTTTTATTTATTATAAATTTTTTTTTTTTTGTTTTTATTTTAATTTAGATTATAATTTTTTCTTTATTTTTAAAGAGTAAAAAAAAAATATATATTTATTTAGTGTATATAAATACTTTTAAAAATTTGTTTATTGAATTACCAAATAATCTATATATTAAATAATATAATTAAAAATAATGTTAATAGCTAGAACATTATTATTACTATATTATTATTACTATATTTATTTAATCTTTATTTATTTATTTATTTAATATATTTTTTTTTAATAATACATTACTATATTCTCATATTCAAATTATTTTGATATACTGTTAATATGCTTATTTTTTTTTATTTTTATTTTTATTTAATTAAAATTTAATAATTTTTTTTTAATTTAAATTTAATATTTAATATTAAATTATTTTTATATATATATATATTTTTTAAATCCTCATTTTTATCCCATCATGTCACCCAAAAAATAGAATAAATTTATACAAATATATATATCCTAACCATATATAGTAAAAAGAAATTAATCTATAAATTAATTTTTCATATATTTTATTTTATTAATTTTTTTTATGTTAAAATTTTTTTTTTTATACTACGTAATATTATGATTTTATATATTACTGAAAATTTGACAATTTTTTATTTTTTTTTAATTAATAAAAAATATTGTTATTTTTGAATATAAAATATAAATCATAATAAAACAAAACTTATTTAGAAAATAAATAAATATAATAAAAAAAAATTTTTTTTTTTTATCAAAAATATATCTTTAAATAAAATGTTAAAAGTTTATGTCAAAAATAAAATAAATGGTTAAATTAATGATATGTAATGATTTAGAAAAATAAAAATAGGTGAATTTTTTTTTCTTTTCTAGATACTAAAAATAGTCTCAAATAATAATAAAAAAAAATTATATATTTTAATTTAAATTATATTAATATTGAATTTTTTTTTTTTAAAAAAAAAAAAAAAAAAAAAGTTACTTTAATAAATTATTTAAATAATTTTATATTTATATATATATATATATTTCATTATTATTATTATTTTTTCTTTTATTCCTCTTTTTTAATTTCAATTAATTCTTTATCACTCTCTTGTTTTACTTTTTTATCAGTTTTATCTTCTTTATCACATTTTCCTTTATCTTCTTCATCTAATTTTCTCTTTAATGATTTATATTTTGTTAATTCTCTTTCCAATTCTCTTATTCGATCTCTTAATTTTGTTTCTTGTTCATTCCATTCTGGTCTGTTACCTTCTAAAATAGCTATTCTCATATTTAAAGAACTATTTTCATTTTCTAATTGCTTAACATATTTTTCTAAATTTTCCATTCTTAACATTTTTCTCATTCTTGATCTTCTGGCAGCTTCAGTATTCTTCTTACGTTTTATTGCTAATTCCATTGAAAGCACTTTTTGTTGTTCGAATAAAATATTTCCATTAATATTATTAAAAATAAAGGGTTGATTAAGCATTGTATTTTGAATTTGACCTACACATTGTCCATTTGAGTATACTTGACTATATGTTGAAGTATTTTGATAAACAGCAGGAACAGGTTGACTTTGAACATTTCCTTGAGAATTATTAATAATCATTATATTTTGATTATTTTGAGGTATATTTTGTTGAATGACAAAAGAGGTATTTCTGGAATGAATCTGGGGATTAGAGGGTTGTTGTGAAATAATAGTTGCATTACTAATCATGCCAATATTTTGTTGGGTAACAGGTAAAGAAGTAACTTGAGTTTGATTTGAAATTTGATTTTTATATTGGGAATTATTGATATTAGTTCCTATAAAAGTATTTGCATTTTGAGTAACATATTTATTTGTTGAATATATTGTTTGAGTTTGAGTTTTTATTAAGTAAGCATTATTATTCATTGATGGTGATAAACCTTGTTGTTGTTGATTCATAGTAGAAGAGGGATCATTATTCGAAGGACTTACTACTGAAGTATTAGTATTTGAATTAGAATTAATATTAGAATTGATATTACTATAAGAGGTATAAAGAGTTGTTGTTGTATTGCTATTATTAATAGGTTGACTCTTGGACTTATTATCAATTACTGTATCGGTATTATCGACTAGCGGTATTTTATTCTCCCCAGTTGTATTAGCATTTGCATTTGAAGGATTTAGAGTTGAGTTATTTTCTTGAAAGTTACTATTTATAACAGAAGATGATAAACTGGTAGTATTTTTATTTATAGGATCAATATTAGTTGATTCAGTAGAATTAAATGTATTTGAAATCGAAGGTGATGCTGAAGAAGCAGTCGAAACTGGTGAATAAAGAATATTTTTACTTTGATTTGAAGAATTAACTAATTTATCATTATTTATATTCACACCTACAGGTGACGGAAAAGATGTTTTATTTATATATTGAGTTTGTGGATATTGTTGATATGAAGAAACTTGTGAAGTTTGAATTAAATTTACTTGTTGTCCTTGCTGTCCAACAATTGATGGTTGTGTAGAAACATTTTGATATGTTGTGTAAATAATATTTTTATTAATAAGGGGTTGATTATTATATATCCCATTATCTTGTATGGGTGAATATACTTGCTTATTATTCATATTGTTAATATTTCCTTGATTTGACATACTTGTATTTATATAAAAAAAATAAACGTTCAATTTATTTAAAGAATTAATTATTTTTTTTTAGAAAAAAAAAAAAAACTCTATATATATTTTAATTGTAATTTTTATAAAAGAACGTTCATTAAAATCTATATTTCTATTATTATTAATATTAAAATAAGTAAATATTTTATAAAATTATTTTTTTAAAACTAATTTTATATAGCTTAATAATAATAGACAACTTATTTTTATTTAATAATAATTAGTATTCTATAAATATGTGTAAATTATATATTAAAATATTTATTATTATTATTATTCCTACTTATTAGAATCATTTAAAATAGAAAATTTAAAATAATTAAAATTTTAATAATTCTAATTTTTTTCACATTAAATTAGTCATTAATCTAAATAATAAAAATTTAGAGTTTAATATAGTATTAATTACTATGTTTTTTTTTTTTATTATTTAAAAAAAAAAAAAAGTTAGTAATAGTTTACTTTAATATTACAATTAATTAAAATGAAAACTATTATTTTTATAAAATAATCCAATTTTTAGCTTCAGTTTAAATTTTTTTTTTTTTTTTCAAAAAAAAAAAAAATTCAAACAGTTAAGAAAAATAAATAGTTTTTATATTAAATAAAAAAAGTTAAATAAAAAATTAATCATAATATTGATTTTATGAATATAAAAACTTTTTAATTATTAAAAGTAAATAAAAATAATAATATTTTAAGTTTACAGCTTAATAATAATTATATTAATATTTTTTATTTATTAAACTTTCAATTTTATAAATCCATTAAAATTGAATAATATTAAGTTAATTTTAAAATATATAAATAATATATTAATAATTAATAATATAATTCATCCATAATACTTGTTTAATATATATAATAAAAATTGATATTGTACTACTTTAAAATTAAATTTTACTTAAAAAAGAAAGGATAAATAAATTTAATATAAGATATCTTAGTATCTAAAATTTATTATTTTTTTTATTAAATAATAAATTAAAAAAATAAAATAAAAATAGAATAAAATAATATTTAAAAAAAAAAAAAAAAAAAAAACATTATTATTATTATTGAATATTGGATAATATGACAGTATATTCTTATATATTATATAATTTATATTTATTATACATAAAATAAATATTATAAATATATCTTTATACCTTTAATATAAAATACATTTATTCCTTAATATTTTTACACTATTAATTAACCCTTAAAAGAAATATAAAATATTTTTTATTTAATTTTACTTTAATTTATAGTTTTTATAAATATAAATATATATAAATGTTAGCTACTTTTTTAAATTACAGAATATGAAAATCACTAAAAATAAAAATATAATAATAATACAATTACACTATCAAATAAACCATATAAAAAGAAATATATATATTTTCTTTTGATAGAGAATCCCAGATTGATTTCAAAATGGTTTATACATAGAAAAAAAGATTAATTATTTACTATCACAAAATAGCAACTGATTTATGTTAAAACGTCTGAAAATTTTTTAAAAATAATATTAAATTATATTATTAATAATTAATAGAAATGAATTTATAAATAAATAAAATTTGAATATTCATTTAATCTTTATATTTAAATATTAAAATATATTAATAATGTATAATTAGAATTAATTATTTTATTTTTTTTAAAAATAAAAAAAATAAAAAAAAAATAATTATATCGAATAAAAAGATAATAAAAAAAAAAATAAAAATATAAATAGAAGAAAAAGAAAAATGAAATAAATTTTTAAGTTATAAAATATTTAAAGTGATTTAAATTAATTAAAATGAGAAATTATTATATGAATATTAAATATATTATATATAATTTTTTTTGATTCTTTTATTTCTGACATGACATAAATATTTTAATAATAATAAAAAAATAAATAATAAAAAAAAAATTTTATTCAATTTTAAAAGATCCAACTAATATCTAAAATAAAATATAATAAAGTAAATAGTTGATATGAATATAAAGTACAGATTGAATAAAATAAAATAAAATAAAAAAAGACAAAATTCATATTAATAAAAAAAATTTTTTTCCTTTTTCCTTATGAATTCTGAATATAAAGAATAAATTATACGATAATCTTCATTATACTTAAAATAAAAATAATTTCATTTGTATTATTAAATTTTAGCAGCAGTAATAATAATATATTAATAATTTAAATACAACTTTCCTTTCACCAATAGATAGTTCATATCTATATTATTTAATTTTTTTTTTAGAGATATATTCAAAATTTTTACAATATGAAAAAATATATATATAATACATAATAAAAAACTATAATAAATAGTTCTATAATAAAAAAAATAAAAAAAAAAAAGATTTCTTTTAAATTTATTTAATTTATTAAATATGTATCTGATATACAACTCAAAAGTTCGATGTACTTTTGTTGGGATTTATTTATTAAATTTATTAATTTATTATTTATTTATTTATTTAATTTTATATAGAAACTACATATATTTAAAAAGACTATTTAACAACTTTCTTATTCTTTTAATTACAAACTAACTTAACATAATATAACTTTTAATCTTAACTTTTACTTAACAACGACGACTACAGCCTCGCTATTCTCTTAATTCAGAGAAATGCTTTATTTTTATGTTATTTAGTTATAATTAACTATTTAATTAATTGTTCTTGTGATTAGAATAAACTATTAATAATTATTATTTAAGGAAATATTTAATAACTATATAAATATAAATATAAAATAATAAGAATATAATTAAAACATTGATTTATGCTATAAAATTTATTATTAATTATAAATATAATTAATATATAAAATCAAGCCACATATTGAAATTGTTGTAAAATCATTAGATTTAAATTTGATTTATGACATTAATTTATGTTTGAATAATAAAAACTAATTTTATATTAATTAAGGTTTGAATATTTCATTTTATATCATTCGTCCCACCTTAAGATACAACTATACATTAGTTGTATTAAATTTTATAATATTTTTAAGGTGTACTGGTCGTTCTAAGCATGTATGTGTGTTAGGATCCATTAATTGAACTGTATTAAATTTCTTTTTAACTACTTGATAAGGTCCAACAAAATAAGGGTCTAGTTTATATCTCGAAAATTTTTTTACTTTGACGAACTCGCCAATTTTTATTTCATTTTGTTTCTTTGTTGCATATTTTTCTGTAGTATTTGAAAATTCATTTTTCATGATAATTTTTCTAGAGTTATCTCGGTCTTTAATGTATTCTTCTGCATTTAAATTTATAAAATGGTCCTCTAAAACTTCTTTCTTAAATTCACTAATTTCTTTGTTACCTTTAGTATTAATTTCATTTTGTTCTTGTTCTATTTCATTTGCACTTTCATTATTACTAGAATCTTTATGATTTATAGCATTAACTTGGTAATTATTATTGTTAATATATATATCTATTTTATTTTCTAATATTTTATTCATATATAATATTATATTATTGAAAACTTGGTATAATTGATTTTGCAATTGACATAGATCTTTAATTTTATGTTTTTCATCCATAAAAGCATCTCTTTCATTATATTGTAATATATAGGTTTTTATATTGTGCAATATATTATTATTATACTCAATGATATTGGATTTTAATTGAATCAATTGATTTATAAATTTTTTTAATTTATTTTGATTTATTTCTTGTATATGTCTATTACAATTTATATTATTCTTCATATTATTAATATATTCTAATATATTATCATTTAAATTAGTTAATTTATTTCTATATATATTTTGATTATAATAAATTTTATTATCTTTGGTGTCTCCAGAATTTATTGAATTTTTGGAATATTCCATGATTTTTGGATTTTCTATATACCTTGCTTTTTCCCTCGAAATTTTTAAATTTGAAATAATTTTGAAATTTTTAATTTTATTGTCTAAATTAATTTTTGGAATTTTTGCATTAGAAATTTTTAACTTTTCTGATTTATTAAAATTTTTACTTTTCATAATGTCCTTCTTTCTTAAGTCCTTATTCTTTCCCTCCTGAGATGATACTTCCTTTTTCTTAGATATTTCTTTTATACTATTTTCTTCATTATTCTTATTAGGTCTAATAAAATTGATACCACACGAATTCTTTTCAATAGCTTGGTTCTCAACGATAGGAGCAATGATATCAAAGTTTTCAACTGAAGTAAAACGACACAACGATCTTAACATAGGATGAATAAAAAGGTAATTATCAGCAATTGATTTAAGTCCTAATAAGAAATCAAAGTAAATATCTTTATGATCAATAACACAGAAATCTGCTGTGAAAGTATAATTATTAATTGAAACTTTTAGTCGAACCACGATAGCATTCGCAATAGTACTATCCCCAAGAGCTTCATAAATTCTGCCTCTACATATATTAACTTGTTCATAGGTACCAGGTAGACTATTAATATAACTAGTACTTACTAAATTCAAATTACTTCCAGAATCTATGAGTAATCT
Source organism: Neocallimastix lanati (nom. inval.) (assembly GCA_016946835.1). NCBI lineage: Eukaryota > Fungi > Neocallimastigomycota > Neocallimastigomycetes > Neocallimastigales > Neocallimastigaceae > Neocallimastix > Neocallimastix lanati (nom. inval.). The sequence goes on from JACVTC010000179.1 coordinate 28,992, forward strand.
TCCTTCGGTATTGTCTACCGATGCATTTACGATTCCCAAGTCGTCACTATGAAATTTTGTATTTTCTATTTTATTCTGATTATTTTCTTCTTCATTAATAATAAAAGGTTTCATGGCATCCAAAGAGCTAACAAATTGAATTTTTTCTAATTTTAAATTTTTGGTTAGTTCGGACCTTAATTTTGGACATATATCTAAAATTTGACCAAAAGTAATATTGCATTTGGTATTGGCTAAATCTTTAATAATTTCATACGGTTCCATATTGGTTAATTTAGCTAGATTTATGTGACGTTCTGGTTTTGTGTTACCTTCCTGTTCATTAATTTTTAATTTTGTTTCTTCAAAGTCCACTTTCTTATTAATTACAGTTCCCTGTAAATTATTAATATTTGAATTTTTGAAATTATTTCTATTTTTGTTATTCAACTGGTCTTCACGTGATGATTTGTTAACATAATTATTACTTTCTTTATTAATTTTATTTTTATTTTTAATTTCTTCATCTTTGTTAAATTTATTATCATTAATAATATGATTATTATTATTGTTTAAATCTGGAGAAGATTTATTTATTTTAATGCTCTCATTAAAGGTAATTGTCTTTAAATTCTTTTTAACTTTAGGTTTTAGTATTTTCCTTTTTGATAAATCAACTTCTTCTTCTACTTCATCTTTTTCTTCTTCATCTTTTTGGAAAATATCACTTCTATTAGCTGTATTCGCTTTAGCTTTCCTAATTTCCGTTCCAGCATCTAAAGAAAATTCCTTTCTTTTGGCAGCATCAACAAAATATTTCTTCTTCTCAGGAACGTTATTGGAATTTAAGGGAGAACGTTCACTCCCTCTTAGTAGTTTAAACGTTCGTTTGAGACATTAGCAGAACCACTTGATTCTTCATTTAGCATTCTTTGGTATTTCAAATATTCAAAGTGATTAAATTTTGGACAATTGTATTTCTTATGACCTTCTTCATTACAAAAATAGCACATCTGTACTCTATATTTACCTTTATTTCCATCGTTAGTCAAATTATTATTTTTGAAATTATTATCACGTGATTCATGAGTGACTGGTTTATTATTAAAAATTTTGTTATTATGTGAATTAAATTTTTGGTTGTAAGAAGAATTTCCATTAGAGTTACTAGTTCTTTTTCCACATTCATTTTCAACTTCATCAATTAATTCGGCTGTAGAAAAAGCTTTTGCTAAACTAATTCTTTTTCCCGCAAGTTTAACACCTTTCCATGCTTCTTTCTTGTTAAAAATTGACTTCAAATAATCAGAAACAGAAATGTATCTACGATCATCTTCATCGAGTTTATTATATAATTCTTTATATTCTTTATTAAATTCCTTTATATTTCCTCTGGTAGATATTGCCATATTTTTAAGTTTGTCAATGATGTCTTCTGGATCCATATATAGGTCATGAAATTCTAGAAGAGCATCACGTATTTCTTCTAAAGATGGATAAACAATGTTATTATGCACATCTTTAGTTACTAATGCATTAAGACAATGGATACTTTTACCAATCACTTTAAATTTGCAATTATTAAAAATTTCTTTTTCATCAGTAATTTGGTAAAGAGTGATCCAAGCCTTCATCTGGTTATACCAAGCATCAACATCCTTATTTGAATCTGAAAGGACTTGAATGCATTGGAATTGCATTAGTTTATTTTGATTTTTAATTAATTCTTCAGTCATATTTTTAACTTTAATTCTATTTTCTAATTGACTGAAAAATTCTTTAATCGAAAACAATTTTTTTTTTTTTTTTTTTTTTTTTTTTTTTTTTTTTTTTATTATTATTATTATTATATTTTATTTTATTTTATTAAAAAAAATAATATCAAAATTTAATAAATATATTTTTCCTCCCACAAGAGCCGATATCTCCACCAAATGATATACAACTCAAAAGTTCGATGTACTTTTGTTGGGATTTATTTATTAAATTTATTAATTTATTATTTATTTATTTATTTAATTTTATATAGAAACTACATATATTTAAAAAGACTATTTAACAACTTTCTTATTCTTTTAATTACAAACTAACTTAACATAATATAACTTTTAATCTTAACTTTTACTTAACAACGACGACTACAGCCTCGCTATTCTCTTAATTCAGAGAAATGCTTTATTTTTATGTTATTTAGTTATAATTAACTATTTAATTAATTGTTCTTGTGATTAGAATAAACTATTAATAATTATTATTTAAGGAAATATTTAATAACTATATAAATATAAATATAAAATAATAAGAATATAATTAAAACATTGATTTATGCTATAAAATTTATTATTAATTATAAATATAATTAATATATAAAATCAAGCCACATATTGAAATTGTTGTAAAATCATTAGATTTAAATTTGATTTATGACATTAATTTATGTTTGAATAATAAAAACTAATTTTATATTAATTAAGGTTTGAATATTTCATTTTATATCATATCTTAATATTTTAAATGTATATTTATTAATTAATAAAAAAAATGTTTAATTCATCCTAATTATTAATATATTAAAATATACATAATAATAAATTATTTATTATTTTTTAAACTCTGAAACATCTTTGATGTACAAAATTAATTAAAATAAAGTTAAAATTTTTAATTTAAATTTTTACATAAAATACAATTTTATTAATTAAAGTATCATAAATTAATACAAAAATAATCAATAATAATCAAAAATTATTTTTAAATGGATATGGTATTGAACTAAAGTAATAATAAAAAAAAAATTGTTTTCTTTTTTTATAATAATCTAAAAGCAATATATTTATTTAAATATAAAAATATGAAATAAACCGTATTTTTATGAACAAAAAAATTTTTTTTTTCTGAATAATTTAAGGAAAATTTTTACAATTGACAATGAAGATCATTTTTTTTTATAAAATTACTTCACCAAGTAGATTAATATAATATACAAAAACAAATCCTATAAATAATTAATTTCTATATTTATTGATGTAAGAATATAGCTTTATTATTTTCTATTGTTTCTTTAATGAATATTCATTTAATATTAGTCATTAGTCATATGCTAATTTTATTTGTGTAATTAATAATTGATATTTTACAGATAAGTTTTAATTTGTAAAATTTTATCATTTTTTCTGTAACAGTTTTATAATATATATTATTTTGTTCATACTCAAATTTAGAGTAAATTTTATATAAATTGTTTTTTTGTTATAATAAATTTATTGTTTAATTTATTATATTAAATTTTTTTAATGTTATAATACATATTATATATAAAAATATATTGATAGTATTATTATTTTTTTTTTTTTAAAAAAAAAAAAAAAAAAAAAAAGCAAAATATATTTACTAATCTTTATTTTGAAATTCTAAAACTAGAATTATTATTTGAATATAAAATATATATATATATGTTCATAAAATATAATAAAAAACAATAATAAAATTTAATAAAAAAAAAAAAAAAAAACTTAAATAATTTCATAATTTTATACTAAATATCAAATGTATAAATAATTTCATAATTTCATACTATATATTAAATGTATAACTATAACAAAGAATTATATTTAATTAACAATTATATAAAAATATATTAATAATATTAATTATAATATTATTTTACACTTTTGATATTTTACACTTTCAATATGTAGAAAAAAAATGTTTTTATTCAATATTTATGTAATTAAATCTTTATTTTTATTCTTTTACATATATATATTATATATATATATTATATATTATTTGTTACAATTTTTATAAATATTGTATCAAAAGATAAAATATTTATTAATTCTCGTTATAAAAAAAGATAAATATATTATCTTTTTTAGTTACTTGAATAAATTAAATATTTTTTTTTTTTTGGTTATTATTCTTTTTTTTCGGTTCTTCTTCTTTTTTTTTTTGGTTCTTCTTCTTTTTTTTCGGTTCTTCTTCTTTTTTTTTCGGTTCTTCTTCTTTTTTTTTGGTTATTTTTTTTTTTTTTTTTTTTTTTTTTTTTTTTTTTTTTTGGTTAATCTTCTTTTTTTTAGATTATTCTTTTTTTTTTTTTTTTTTTTTTTTTCACTATTATTATTATTTTATTATTTTATTTTGTTTATTTTTAAATTTTATGATGAAAAAAATATTCTTTTATACCATTTATATTATTGATCGACAAAACTTAATACATTAATAAAACCATCTAAGTATATAACCAATTATTCTAAAGTATAATAAATGTAACATATGCTTAAAAAAATAATAAAAAAAAAAAAAAAAAAAAAACTAAATAATAATAAATATAACAAAATAATAAATACAATATCAATAAATAAAATAATTGTTAAAAATTTTTTTCTTTTTAATTTAATGTAATTCTACTCACCTCTAATTTAAATTTTATAAAACATTATAATTTTTAAATAAATAAATATTATATTATATTTAATAAATCTAAATTTATTACCAATAAAATAAATCATTATTAACTTTTTTTTGAAGTTCTCCAATATACTATATATAAAGTATCTAATATTGCTCCAAAGATTAATAGAATATATTTAGATTTAACTAAATCTATATCCATAAAGACTAAAGAAGCTTGATATAACAAACTAATTGAAGATTTGAAAATGGATTTCAATTATATGTATACTTATTATAATAATCTTTTTTTCATTATTGACAGGGATAACAATAAGTATTAAATTTTATATTGTCTTTTAAAACATATCAATAATTTGGTATAAAATTTTTTATATTCAAATTGATTTTAATAAAAAAATTTTCCCAAATAATATTATATATAATCATATTTTATTATATATATAATTGTATTTCATTATTTTATAATTAGAATATACTTAAATAATAATTAATTATATTTATATTTATGCTAGCAGGGGCAATGCTTCTGAAGGAGAAGACCATAATTTTTTTCAGATAGTCAATTTAAACCCTAATCCGGAATAAGAATTCCTTTTAAACAGAAATCTCATAATCTGGAGGTGAGGTTCGTTGCATATGTATTTTTTTTTTTAATTTATTTATACATTTTATTTTGAATATTACTTTTTATTTCACATTACTATACAAAATATTATTATGATCAAATTGGACAAATAATATTTATTTTTTTTTTTTTTTCTTATTATTAAGTGTTTTTTATAAAATAAAATATTAATAAATGAATGAATAAATAAAGTTTAAAGTTCGTAATAATTGAGGCTGTAAAAAAAATTTACATTTATAACTTATAGAATTAATAATTAATATTTTTTTATAACCAATAATTTAAAATATATATATATTAAATTTGATATTGATTAATTTTATAAAGTGTCACCTTTTAAAATTTATTTATGATTTTTTTTATAACAATATTACAAAACTTTATTTTAATTATTTAAAAATAAAACACATTATTTAACTCTTTTGTTCATACTTTTTTTTTTTTAAAAAAAATCGACTTTAAAAAAAATATTAATAGAAAGTTAAATATATATAATGCTTAATTACTATTATCTATTTCAGCGTTAAAACAATAATTAACTATTTAAAAATTACATTATCATAAAAATAAAAAAAATAAATAAAAAATTACTATATCTAAATTATATATTTCAAATCATTTCTTATAATAGGTATATATATATATAAAAAAGTACAATTTTTTAAATTCATATAAAAATTACATTTATAATAAAGTTTTTGTTTTTTATACATGTTAATCATAATAACTAATAATATTTTCAAAGTTAATTATATATTTATAATAACATACACTAATTTTGTGACATAATTGATAACCAATTATTTGTTATTTAATAAAAAATAAGAAAATCTTTTTAAAAAAAAATAATTAATTAAATTTCTTTAATTTTAAACTTTTTTATTATATATTTATATATTTGTTCATTCATTCATTCATTTCATTTATTAATAATAAATTAAAACTTTAATAAAAAAAAAAAAAAAAATATTTTATATAATTTGTAAATTAAATTTAATAAATTTTGATATAACCCTGGTTAAAAGAAGTATTATTGGGGATTAATATATAGGGTTAGGGGTAATATAAATTTTTTATTAGATATTAAAACTCCAATTATCATTATTTAATATAAATTTATATTAATATGATTTCATATTATGTGGGATTTTTTTTTACAAAAAATAAAAAATATTCTCCTGGTATTCAAAGATCAGTAATCTTATAAAATATATATATATAAAACATATTAACAATTATTAAAAATTAAAATTATTGTTATTATTTATTTTACAAATGAATTAAAAATTCATAGTATATTGATAATTAATGAAAAAAAAAATACTTTATTTTTAATTATTTATACCTTAAGTATTATTAATGATATACTTTTCATTAATATGTAAATTTTAATATAAACTTTTTAATAGATATACATCTTTTTTATTATTTTCTTTGAAAAAAAGGTAATATAATTCAAATGTATATATATCTCATAAATGAATAAATTAATTATTTAAAATTAATATTAATTTTTTATATATATATTCTTTTAAAAAAATTTTATTATTATATTTTAATATACATAATATCTAATAAATACTTATATTTTATTAAAATATTTAATTTTATTCTTATTTTTAATTATAATATCATTTATATAATTTATATTATTTAAAATAAAATATGATAAACTTTTTATAATCAATAAATTATATGACTTTCATTCACTGAATAATATACTGGGATTAGTTTTGATGACTTTCATTCACTGAATAATATACTGGGATTAGTTTTGATTTAATAATTTTTATTTTAAAATGCAATTTTTTTTTATATTTAATTAAATAATAATATTTTATTAAAGTTTAAATTATAAAGTAAATTTAAAATATTAATATTAAATTTATATTAAATAAACTTAATTTAAAATAAAATATGAATAAATAATTTATTAATATTAAACCATAAAGTTTTAATCAAAATGGAGAATTTATAGAAAATTTTTTTTTTTTTTTTGCTGCTTATTTAATAAAAAATAGAATTTATTTTAACTTTTGTTGGAAATAAAGTTTAAAATATTAAATAATGTTTTTATTATTAATTCTATATATTATAAATATTACTATGTAAAAATATATTATTATTTTATATATTTGTTATGGAAAATTTAGTGGCGCATGTATAACGTACAAATTTATATATTACATTTACGTTAATTAAATAAGTTAAATTATTTTATATTTAAATATTAAATTTTAGCTTAATTAAAAATATGTAGTTAATTAATTAATTAATTAATTAATTAATAAATAAAAGAAATTTAACATTAAAAAAGTGATCAATTTAAATTCACTTTACAAAAACTTTTTTTATTTAGTTTACCAAATTTTTAATTTTTTTTGTGAAACTTTGGATTTAAACCTAAAAAGGAAATAAAAAAACAATTTTTAAAAAAAAAAATAGTATTATTATTTTTATTATTATAGTGTTAAATTAAACAAAAAATTAAATAAAAAGTAAAAATAAAAAAAAAAAAAAAAAAGAAATTCTAAATATATCTTGAATTATTAAATCTAGATTTTAATAAATTTATATATTATTTATTTTATATATATATATATTTTTTTATTTTTTATTTTTATTTTATTTTTTTTTTTAAATTTGAAAAGTTTTAAATTATTAAATATAATAATTATTAAAATATTTAAATTTTGAATTTTTATTTGTTATTTTTAATTCCTTTTTTTTTTTTTTTTTTTTTTTTTTTTTTTTTTTTTCATTATAAACGAAATAAAACGAAGTAAAAACAAAAACATAAAAAAAAAAAAAAAAGAAACAAAGAATAAAAAATAAATAATTCCAAAATTATTTTGAATTATTAAATTTAGATGTTAATAAAAAAAAAAGTCTTGACATTAATAAATAAAGTCTATATTTAATAATAAACAAGAATTCTACATTTTTTTTTTCTTATATCCATATATATTCATTATAATTAATTGTCATATCAATATATAATCGTATAAATTAAGAATAAATAATAATTTATCTTTGGTTTATTTCTTGACTCATAAAAGAAATGCTATTTTAATAATCTAAATATAATATTTTTTTGGTTATATAATATTATAGTTATATATTTTATATATCTTTTATGAGCTTTTAAACCATTATATAATAATATAATTATTTATTATTATTATTATTTATTATATATATAAGCTTAAAAAAAAAAAAAGTAAATAAAATCTCTTGATGATTTGTTATCAATATATTAAACAATAAATTGATTAAATAGTTTCTAAAAATAATATAGAATTAATCATCACTGATTTTCATTTACTACTTTTCTATTCAATAATAAAAAAATTAATATTGTAGATTTTGTATTTATTTCAAATAATAATTAATATTTTAATTTTTTAATATTCCTTTAAATATTATAGGAGTATTTATAATATATTTTTATTATCAGTTATTATCCAGAGTTACTATGGAAATTAAAGATTTTAATATATTAATTAAAAAAAAAAAAAAAAAAAAAAAAAAATTAATAATAGTATTTCCAGTTTTTATATTGGTGGATTAGTGTAGTTGTTCTTCAATCGATGATGGTCCAAGAGATCATTAAAAAGAAGCCTGATGTATAAAGCGGCCAATAGGAAATGCCTTTCATATTAGCTTTGCTTAGAGAGAAGTAAACGTTGACGTCCAAATGGTATGACAAAGAATCCAATAAGAGTCGGATACGTTTAAGGCCCTATTTTCATCCCCTCTGAAAAAAAAAAAAAAACAATAAGAAAATTTAAATAATTTAATTTTAATATTATTAATTATTATCGAAAATAATTATTTATTGATTTAATTATATATATATATATATATATATATATATAAAAAGGATTTTATAATTAAAAATAATACACTAATAATAACTATTTTATATTATTATATATGAAAATTAATTTAATAATAATAACTATTTTATATTATTATATATGAAAATTAATTTAATAATATATTAACATATTTAACTATAGTAATTAAACTTCATTGTAATTTTAACTATATAATAATAAAGTTTATTATTATAGCATATAAAATTATAAAAGTAGTGTAACTGTAATGATTTTATGTGCTAATTATCAACTTCCATATTCTATTCTTTAATTTTATTTATAATTTTTTTTTCAATATTTATTTAATTAATAATTATTTATTCATATTCAGTTGATGAAAAAAATATTTTAAAAAACAAACTTTAATTACTATTAAATAAAATATTTAATAATTTATTATTATTCAGTAAAAAAATAATATAACAATAAAATTATTAACAAAAAATAAAATTATATTTTATTTATAATACGAAAATTATGATAATAAAAATAAAAAAAAAATATATATATATATATATTTAAAATTTAAAATTCAAAATGGAAAATGGAAAATGAGATAGAAATGAAAAAAAATATTATATATATATTAATTGTATATATGTATGTTTATATTTTAAAGTTTCAAAAAAATGAAATTATGTTAGAATATTTGAAATATACGAAAAATAAGCTTCAAAATGCATTGAAACATATTGTAATATTAATAATATACAAGCCACAATTTATTAATATAAAATCATCTTTAATTAAGTGCTAGTAACTTTTTATTTATTTTATTTATAAATAAAGTATTTATAAGAAAACTTTTTTGATGAATAAAGCTTTAAAAAAAAATTAAACCATTTATATTTATTTATGATTTTATCTATTTATTTACAATTATTTTTTTAAAAAAAAAAAATAAAAATGTAGGGAGTTAAATTACAAATTAAATATTTTTATAAGCCATATTTCGAAATACAATATTCCGAAATGCAACAAATTCATATTTTAAAAATACTGAACAAATTTAAAAGATTATGATTTAAAGAAAATAAATCAGTAAATTTTTGTATGTAATAAATTAATATATTAATTAAATATTTATTTTATATTTATTAAATAATTATAATATATTTATTTATATATAATATATATACTTTAAAAAATTTAAATTAAAAAAAAAATATAAAAATAGAATAAAATATCAAAAAAAAAAAAAAAAAAAAAAAAAAATAAAATAAAATAAAATAAAATAATTGCATTTAAATGAAAATAAATTATGTAGTCCATGAAATACCATATTTTTTTTTTTTTTTATAATATTTACATGTTTTATTTTTATCATATATAAAAAGAAAGTCACTTCACAATCACATTTATATAATGTAGAATTAAATAATATGATACATATAATATAATGAATTATATATTAAAAAAGTTCAAAAAAAAATTTTTTTAAATATATATTTGTGAATTTATATAATCACTAATTTTTTTTTTTAAAGATTGAAGACTTTTGTCTCCCACATATGTTAAAATGGATGTATGTTTAACTGTAATACCGGTGCGGCGTCGACGCTCACAACTCCCCATAAGCAAAGAAACTCCATATAAAAGCACTCTACAAGATCCTCAAGGGAAGGCAGAGCCTACTATAGGTGGCGTCCATGCCATCCCAGAGGAGCTGGAAACAGTAATCCTCTCAGACAAGGCTTTTTTATATAATCAAAATTTTTAAAAAAATATTTATTTAATATTAATTTATTAATTATTAATATAAAAAATTGTTAACTTCAATTCATATATATATATATATATATACTTTTTTTTTTCTTTGATTATTATTTTTCTTGTATGTTTATTAATATATTTTCCCATGCTCCCTCCTATTTATCAGGATATTGTAAAGATAAAAATAATTTTACTAATACCTTTCCAATAAAAAATATTAAATCCTTTTTTTTTTTTTTTTTTTGAAAAAAATTCATATATATAAATAAATATTATATTAAGGTGAATAGCAATAAAAAGATTTAATAATTATCATCATTGTTGCTTTATTATAAAAAAAATGTTTTTTATTATTTTTAAATTTATTATGATTATTAATATTATTACATTTATCAATTATTTTATTCTATTATGATTATTTACCTTATTAATTTGTATTATTATTATAATTTTCTTCTCATAAACTTTAATTTGATTTTAAATTTTAAATAATAAATTAAATAATTTAAATACTTTCGCCTTTAAAATAGTTGAATAAGAAAGGAAAGATATAATTATAAACTTTTTTTTCTTTTTTTTTGTTATTATTTAAAAATATTAAAATTTAATTAACTTTGATAAAGATTATCCGTCATGAAAATTTTTATTTATTTAATAATGAAATTCAATCAAATATTGTATAAATTTAAAATAGAATTACATTCTTTATTTTTTTTTTTTAATGTAGTTTTATCTTAAATTTTTTTTATCTATTTTATTTAATTTTAATAACAAAAATAATCAAACTATATAATTAGATGTAATAATAGTATTAATATTAATCATAGAAACAAGAACGGTGAAACTCCATTTATTTACTGTTGTAAAAATCAATTGTATTCTAGTGTAAATTGTATCCTCGACAATGAAGCTATTGATAAAGATATTACTGATAATGAAGGAAAAATTGCTGCTATGTATTTAGTGTTTAAATGGAAAGCCTAGACTTCTCTTCCCCAAGGATTAATGAAACATCTTTCTGATCTTAACTAAAAAGACTAAGGATGGTCAATTTATATATATCAGTTCTTCTTAAAAAATTATATAGTCCAGATGATAATAGCAATAGCGTTGAAGTTTCTTAAAAAGTGTAAATTTTATATTCCAGCGTTAATGGAATTAATTTTTTCGAGAATTGATCTTAACACAGTTGCTGATGAAGATGGAAATACTGGACTTATGGCAATCATTATTGCTTGTGATTTGGATACCTTAAAAAATTTACCTTTGAGTAAGGCTAAAAATGTTAACTTTTCCATCAAAAAATAAATATGGTGAAAGTGCTACCTCATTATTAATAAAGAAAATTTATGGTTTATATTACTTTTTCACAAATTTCTGATTATCCTGCATTAGATTGGACCTACGTTGATCCTATTAATAATAATAACGCGTTAATGTTTTCAGCTATTAATCCTCCTACTTTAGTTTCGACATGTATTGAAAGAAATCCAAAATGCATTAAACAAGTTAATAATAAAAGTGAAAACGCTTTAATTCTTGCCATTAAAACTGGTCAAAATTTAGCCGTCACCACTTTATTGGAAAATAATATTAATGTTAATCAACAAGATATTTATGGAAATACAGCTCTTCATTATGCCGTTGAATATGGTAACCCAATCTATTTTTTTTATCATTTAATGGAACATAATGCTAATATTGAAATCTGAAATAATGAAAATAAAACCGACTTAAATATTGCTCGTGATATGGGAAATAAGAAAATTGTATAAGTGTTAATGAAGAGAGTTCCTTTGAAAAGAAAAAAAAAATTAAACAACCAAAACATGAAATTCGTAGTACTAATATTCAAGAATATTTATATACATGTGTATCTAGTGAATTCTCAAACTACAAGATGTCAGATATAGTTAGAAAGGAAATTAAGTAAAAATTTATAGAAATAGAGAAGAAGCAAAATTTGTGCGTCAAGGTTTGAAATATTCTGTTAATAGTTTATTAATTAGTAGTTTCTTATTTTAAATAATGTTTGTTATTTAAATTTTGAATAATAATATTTTTCTTTAATCGTTTTATCTAAACATAAAAAAATTAGTAAATAAAATATATATTTTTAAAAATTTTACAATAAAAAATGAAAAAAAAAGGCAAAAATAACAGAAAATTAAATATCTATTATAAAAAGTTATTTAATATATAACCAAAAAATAAAATGTTAAAAATAAAAATAAAAATAAAAATAAAAATAAAAATAAAAATAAAGAATAAAAATAAAATTAATAATAATAATAATAATAATAATAATAATAATAATAATAATAATAATAATAATAATAATAATAATAATAATAATAATAATAATAATAATAATAATAATAATAATAATAATAATAATAATAATAATAATAATAATAATAATAATAAAATAAATAAAATAAAATAAAAAAAAAAAAATAATAAAATAAAATAAGAATAATTAACAATAAAAATTAATATAAATAGTATATTTAATACTTATGTGTGATTAATGGAGTAATATTTAATTAATATAACTAAGTAATATAGGTCAATTTAAAATTCATTCTATGAAATTGAGTGTTTTTAATAAAATAATTTTTTTTTTTTTTTTTTTTGTTTTCTATTCTTAGTCTTAGTTTTTTTTTTTTTTTTTTTTTTTTTTTTTTTTTTCTTGTACTTTTCTTATACAAAATTTAATTTAAATTATAGGTATTTTATACTAAAACTCAATAAAGTAATAAAGTATCTGATTTTACTAAAATAAAGTATGAATAATAGAAAGAGAGTTGGAAGAATAAAATAAGAAAATCAGTAACTAAATATAAAATGTGTTATTTTAAAAATTCTTAAACCAGTAATAATCGTAATTTTTTAAAATTTTATATTGGATTTTATCTTTTTATTATTTATATATTTATAAATTATATAGAGTATCATTTTATTTTTATATATAAAAAAAAAGAGTATTTTTAATATCTGAGTAACAAAAATAGTACAAAGATGACATTAATAATTACTTGTCTTATGTAATACCAATTGTTCTATTAATGAATGTTATTAGAATTTGTGAAATATATGAAAAATAAGCTTTAAATTTATTGAAACATATTGAAACATAAGTAATGTATAAGCCACAATGTATTAATATAAAATCATTTAATTTAGAATAAATAAGTAAACTCTTTATCATAAATTATAATAAAATTGACATAATTATAAACCATAAATTCCTAACTCTTAACAGATTAAGAGTCCCATCTGACTTAAAAAAAATGATTATTAGTAAAAGAATAGTTGTCCGGAAACATTATTATGTTAAAAAAAAATAAATAAATAATTGAATTTTAAATTATGATAAAGGCTGCTCTTTATGTCAATTTAAAAAAGACTAATAAAACTGATTAAAATGGCCAAGATTGCAAAATTAAAGAAATGTGTAAAATCTAAAACAGTTGATAAAAGGAAGTTATTGCAAGTAAAATAAAACACCAAAAAATATAAAAATATTAATTTAATTGGGAAAAACGTCCTTAAATTATTATGAAGATTTAAACAGCCATATATTAGATAATGATACTTTTTAAACAACAAAGTATAATTATTTTTAACACGTATTTATACATATCAGATGCATATATATTAATATAAATTATAATAATGGAGGAGACTATATGTCAGAGAACCCCTACAAAATAATTTAAAATATAATATCCCAAATATTCAAGAGAAATATAATAGAATGGTAATTCCTAACAATAATAGTATTATTCAATCTAGCGTGAAATGAGTTTAGATAATAACTAATTTAATATAATCATAATACAAACCTTCATGATGAAAGGTATAATAAAATAATAAATATAACCATGAGTTATATACAAATGGATGATACATATCCATCTACAAACTATACTTATTGATTGACAAGTATTTTAAAGTTATAATCATTAAACTTCTATCATTAATATTTTAATGATGAGAAAATTCAAATATATAAAATCTTTTTAGAAATTTGGATTTTAGGGGGAAGTAGTCAAAATAAAATAAAGAACTTAAAATATTAAAGGAAAGTTGCTTTACTGTTTTTATGTGCTGATTATTTAAAAATAATATTTTTCTTGGAAATGAATAAAATAGCCTAATAGTAAAAAAATAACAAAAATTGACCTTCAAGAAAAAATAAACTGAAATATTGAATCCTAATCAATTATGAGACAATTTATATTATTTACTAATAAGTTTAAATGACTAGAATAATATAATTAATTATAAATGCAATCAATTTTAATACTTTAAGATTATGATTTATCAAGTACACCGATATATAATTAACAATTTATTTTAATGCTTATTGCAAAAACTAAAAAGAGAAAATATATAAAAGTTATTGCTTATCTTTTAAGCGGATAATCATTGTTAAGTGATGTAAAATCTAGTATATAATATAAGAGGTATTCATACAAATTAAGATGATATAATATCACAATTCAAGAGAAAGATTTTTATCATTTAAATGGTAATATATAAACCATATATTATAAGAGAATATTTTAGATACATCTAATATTAATGGTGTAATAATATTAAATACTTAGTTTTAGGTCGTTGACTTATCATACCCCCGTCAGTATCAAATCTTCACGTTTTTTCCCTCTGGGTTTTTCTTGAAAGGTTAGGTCTTAAATGATACTCAGGTAGGTTTGTTTTCTATATTGCTAACACTTTAATAATCCCATTGCGTAAGCCTTGTCTGAGAGGATTGCAGTGTCCAGCTCCTCTGGAATGGCAAGGAGGTGACCTAAAAATTGAACATAATTATATTCTCGGCATTCACTTTTTATTTTACTATAAATATCATATATATATTCAGGATTAATAAAAGGAAAGTTCGAAATATTATTATAATAAATATATAAGTCTTTTATTTTTTCAACTTTATTACCACATAATTTTTTTTTTTTTTTTTTTAGATTATATAATATTTATTAAAAAAATATACATGAAAATAAAATACATAAAATATATATATATGGAATTTTTTTATATTAATATTAAAAAAACTACATAATAAGTTTCTAACTCTCTTTCCATTCATCAATGATAATTCCATGTGGATAAAAATTATTATTTGATTATATTATCAGAATTTCTTCATGGCCTTATCGTTTCAGCATTAACACTCTTGATTATAGAAGGTTTAATTGTATACAAATTGATCATAGTGTAAAAATTACTAATTGCAAAAGACATAACATTAGTAAGGAATTTCACAAGCCCCACAAAATATGAAATTGGGAAAAGAAGACTCTCTCGAAAAGTGATTGAAAGATATTATTAATAAAAAATTTTCTTTTCCCCCGATTTGATCCTTAAAACTTCATACACTGAATTTCTGTCAAGAAGGAGACACAGTGCGTAATAATTATTATTATCATCAAGATCTTCCTCTTTGTCAACAAAAATGTTCAAAAATTTCTCATAAACAATCAGAGAAAAACTTATAAAAATTTCATCAATAAATTGAATGAATTGTTACTTAAATTCTTTCAAAATTTAAGACATAAAAGTATTCAGTAAGTAAAACTTAGTATACCTTTACTTATACCACAACAAGGGCAATATATTGGTCAATCTTCTGATACCAGATTGTTTTTTTTATATAGAGTTTTACATTAAATTTGAATCTATATTTAATTCCTCCAATCCAAAAAAAAAAAAAAAAAAAAAAAAAAAGATTCCATAAGAAAATTGTGAATATTTTAGAGATTGACATTGAATAAATTTTTAAAAAACCAAATTTGAACTTCTTGTATTTAATTAATCTAATGGTAGGAGTACTTGTATAATGATCATTTTCCCATTAAAACTTTCATATTGCTTCAGAAAGTTTATTACTGTGTATGAGTATTGTTGATCTACATTAATCTATGTGCTTTTTTTTTTTTTTTTTTTTAATCTATGAATAATGTTAAAGTGCTGATATTATATATTTTTTTTTTTACTAAATGAGAAATAATACAGGAAGACTATTTCCATTTTTTAAAGTATCGAATTATCGTTTTAGCACAAAAAACTAGCTATAGGAAGTATAAATAGTTCTTTAGATATAATATAAATAGTGGTATTGAAGATCATATTTTTAAACCCAAAATCCCCCCCAAAACATACCTTGATTAAAAGGAAGTTTGAGCTTTTTCAGTGTTCTTTTTATTTGACTTGTAGTAAAGCTATTCCAAGATATATATATTGATTGGTGCTTGATAGATACTGATAGTTAGTTTTGCAAAAACAGAAATAAACATACAAATAAATAAATAAAGTAAAAAAAAAAAAGAGCAAAGGCTATTTTCATTTATTTATTTATTTTTTATTATTTTTTTTTATTATTTTTTTTATTATTTTATTTTCATTTATTATTATTTTATTATTATTATTATTATTTTAATTATATATCTTATCCTTTTTATATGTATTTATTTTTAATTTTTTATCTATGTATATATTCATTCTTTTATTTATTATATATATATATTCTTTTTATTTACTATAATTAATTTTATTATAATAAAAAGAAAAGTGCTAATGTTGAGTTTTTAAGTTTATAAAAAAAATATTTTTATACTATTAAAAAAAATTCTATTTCTAATTATTTTGTTCTTTTGAAAATATAAATAAATATTATTAAACTTTAGCTTTTCTTGAAAGGAAGTATGTTAAACAGTATAAAACTACACTGAATATTTGAATACAGTTTGCAATGACAAAATGACTAATACTAACACCAATATCTAACCAACTACCTTCATCACGAACATGCAAGAAGAAGTTTATTGTGCCAAGATCTGTTAATGATGTAGTTAATGCAAAAATAGAAAATACTGGTAAATCAACAATACGACAAATAATACTTGAACAAATTGATGGAAGAATGAAAGGTATAAAGATTTTTAATATTAATAAAAATGCCATAGTAAATGGTTCATAAAGAGTAATTAATCTATAAACTGATTGTAATGAAAAACTAGCAATACTAGCAATATTTCCTGTACCGAAAAACGCTGAGGTTAATAAAAAATAAAAAATAAGCGATATTCTTAAATCATCTGGTACTAATATACGGTGTTCAGCCGACTTCTGAACATTTTCATTTTCTTCATTAGAATCAAGAATTTCATTTTCTTCAGATAATGATATATTAATATTTTCCCCACTTCCCATTTCATCATCATTACCTCTATTATCCATTTCAATATCATCAATTTCCAATCTATCTTTTATTAAAGTATATTTACTATGACTAACAGGAAGTCCAATATCTTCTTGATTATATAAATAATTTAATTGTTCAAGTTTAATCCATAAAATAGAGACAATACCAATAAAGAAATAGAATGCCATCTCATAAGAAAGACTTAAAATAATATATGGTGTTGCCATACCAATAAATATAAAAACGCAACGATACATAAATGGTTGTTTAACAAAAGTACCATATATTAATGGTAACAAAAAGGAGACCAAGAAAATAGTCCAAGAAATATTTTTATTTAATGATGGTAATCCATTTTCTTCTTTTAAGTTTTTGGAAGTATTTGTAATAATGATAAGACTTATAAAAATATTTATAGTTTCTAACAATAATAAAATAATTCTATTATAATGAGTTGCTTTACTGGCTTCTGAATCGGGATGTTTATTGAAATAGATAATGAATGCAACTGAAACACAAAACATCATTATACCACCTAACCAAAGAATAACCATATTCTCGGTCTTATTAGGATTTAACAAAGAAAAAATGCCTGTACAACAACAAGTAAGTGCCCAACAAATTATAAACACTCGATGTTCCTTAATAAGTCTTTTATTTAAAATAAATGGTACACCTAAACCTAAGAATGCATAACCTATAGTAAAGATTGAACGATGAAAAAATGCATAAACTAATAATTCGATTCCAATAACATAACCAATAAAATAAAATGATTTTGTTTTAATAAAATTATTGAAAAAGTATTTCAATTCTTCTTTTTCTTTTAAGCCTAAAATTAAAAAGAAAACAGGGAAGAACGAATAAATATAGTAATGCATAGGTGATTGGTTTATATATAAATATAAACTAATCAAACCGAAAACTATACAAACTAGTACTATAGAATTGTTTCCTAAGATTTGAACCTTTTTTTTTTTTTGGAAACAATATGTTTTAATGGTAAATGTTAATGAATAGATAATGCTACCTGTATAACCAAGAATAACTACAGTCATTAAATAAGACCAATCATAATGTTGCATATAACGAATTGCATCTAATGAGGTATGTTGGAGTTTAATACTTTCTTCTTGAGCTGCTTCATGATTTCCCTCTTTAATCAATGTTTCAATTTTAGTCAAAATTTGCTCATATTCTGAGAGAGGTGGGTAAGGTTTAAAATAAAAAACTTGTTCTTTTTTGATTTCTACTTTTTTTAAATAAATATTTAATAATTGCTTAGCATTAGTAAATACAGCTTCAGATTTATAATTTTCTGAAGTACCAAGGTAATTAACAGGTAATAATCCTACTGAATTAATTGGAAAGTTAATACCATTTAAAGCAGCAACTAATGGCGTTATATCAGCTTGTTCAATATCGACTCTTTGATATTCATCTAATCCCCAATCTTTTGAAAAATCGTCATGTCCAGACTTATATTTTTTTATTGGTTTTTGAATACCAGCACCCCATGCAATAAAAGGTGTGCTTGTAACAACAGTTTCACCATCACCATGATTACCAGCTGGAGACATACCATGGTCACCAGTAAAAATATAAGCAGTTTGATTATCATGACCATAAAAATCTTCCATTTTTTCAACAACTTCTTTTACAAGTGAATCAACAAGTTCTATATTTTCAGCGTATTTTTCAGATTGTGGTAAAAAAGCATGACCAGTAGTATCTAAACCATTAAAATGGTAAAAAAATACTACTTTATCCCTACGTAATTTTTCATTTCTACTGGCATCTGTTTTAGCACCATCAAAAAAGCTAATTACTTGATCTCTAACCCATATATCACTTGCAGTACCATCTTTAGAAAAATCTTCCAACTTATTATTAAAGTAATAGCTTTCAAATTTTTCTGAAGAAATTGAACGTTGTAAAATTCCAATGATATCAGGTGCACCAAAACCCAAAGAATAACTAGATTCATTAAAAACTGTATCAAAATTGAAATCACTCATACGCCATTGCTTTGTTACAGCACTTGGATCTTCATAAACACCACCCAACATAGCTAAATGACAAGGACGTGTTTCTGTGGGAACACGAGTATGAGAAATACCCCATGTACCTTCATTGAATACTTTAGTTTTAAGGTATGGTGTATGTATCATTTGATTCTCAAATGTACGATCACCTCTTAAACCATCACCACTTATAACAACTACACGCTTAGCCGCTGGTGTGACATTAATATGTATTGGTTCCATTCCATGAACTATGGGTGATTTGAAATAGATGTCGAATATACTTAAAATATAAACGACATGGAACAATATTACAATAATTAACAAATGAACATTATTAAATATCATTTTTAATTATATATCTAGTTTTATATAGTTTTATATATTTATATTTTATTTTTTAATATTCTATATATGTAAAATTTTATTAATGTTTAATTTAAGTTCTTGTTTATTATTTTTTATTATTGCTCTTTAATAATAAGTGAATTTTAATTCTAATTTCAATTTCTACTAATTTCAAATATCATTTTTAATTTTATTTTTAGTTTTATATATTTTGAAATGATTTATATATATTAAAAAACGTCTATTAACTATTAATATCTAATTTTTTTTTTTTTGTTTATTAATAATGACTGAATTTTAATTTCAATTAATTCAATAATAATGAATTATAAAGATTTTAAATTTTATTATTTATTGATATTAAATTAATTCCATAGATTAATTAATTAGATTATACTAATCATGTGATTAAATTATTAATATATATAATAAATATAAGTAAATTCTATTTTGTAATAATTCAATAATAATCAATATGTAATATATAATTTTTTATAATGATATTTTTATTAATACTTTATATATTAAGTATTACTTTTAATAATAAACTTTAATTATATTAATATATTTTATATTAATATTAATATTCTGTATTATTAATTAATATTCTCTTTAATATATTCTTATTCTTAGATTATTCCGAATATTATAATGACAACCAATAATTGATATACTAAAGGGTTCTTTTCCAATCCTATTATTTATTTAATTATTTCTTTTGTATGAAATATGAATCAAATGTATTAAAACGTATTGTAATATAATATATATACTAAATCCATTATGAAAGAATACAAATACAAGTAATTTTTATTTATAAAACTAAAATTTATTAATACAATAACACTTTATAAAAAATAAAAACTTATTAATTAAGTGTTAATTTTATATTTATTTTTTTATAAACTTATTAATTAATTATTTAATTATAAAACTAAAATATATTAATACAATAACACTTTAAATAATTAATTAACACTTAAAATTTATTACAAAAATTTGTATTTTGTTGTATGTTTTAAATATTTTTAATTTTAAGCCATTTAATTTTATTATGAATAATAATTAATTAATTAAATAAATAAAATTACAATTCTCAAAAATTTTCAAACACGTAATCTTACGTGGGGCGTATATCTAATTGTATCATAATTTTGTGTCTTTTTTCTACAATTTTTAAAAAGCCATATATTCACAATATAGCGTGAATAATAATTGTGGTGATATTTTATGACATAAATTTATAAGCCACCAAGAATTTGGCGAAATTCAACTGGACGAAATTCAACCTTTGGCGAAATACAACACTTCAATAAATAATATTAGGTTAGGTATTTCTATTTAACATTAAAAAATAAAATAAAAATAAGAAATAAGAAAACTTTTTTTTTAAACATTGAAAAACAAAATAAAAATAAATAAACATTTTATTTTTTAAACATTGAAAAACAAAATAAAAATAAATAAACATTTTATTTTTTAACGCTTAAAAAATAAAATAAAAATAAATAAAAATTTTGTTTTTTAAGCATTAAAAAAAATAAAAAAAAATAAAAAAAAAAAAAAATAAAATAAAAAAAAAATAAAAAAAAAAAAAATAAATAAAAAAAAAATAAATAAAAAAAAAATAAAAATAAAATAGTAAATAAAAAGAAATAATAAATAATTAATAATTAAATAATTATTTAAATAATTATATAATTAATTAAAAAAAGGTTTATTATTTTAAATATTAATAAAAAAAAAAAAAAAAGTTTCAAAGTATTTAAAAGTATATTTATTTCAATAAAATATTTTTTATTTTATTGAAAAATTTTAATTATCAATGGAAGACAATATAGAAATTGAAATAAGTGAAATAAATCGAGGAAATGAACAAATTATTATTAATAAAAAATAAAAATTTAATTTTTCATTTCAAAAGAAAGATAAATCAAAAATTTATAGATGCACTGAATATAAGACTTTAAATAAATGTAAATCTTTAATTATTTCTAATGATAAAAAGGAGGTTTTAAAATATGAAAGTTTACATAACCATCTCGAAAAAGAAATTGATGTGTCTATATCAGTAGCAAAGCATAAAATTAAGGAAGAAATTAAGAAAAATTCAATTCCTATGGATATAAAACCTAAACATATATTTAATTCCGTTTCTCAAGAAATGGGACTTATATGTCCCGAATATAGTACAATTAGATCCCAAATAATAAGAAATATAAATAAACAATTTCCTCCAAACATAAAAAGTTTTGATGATATTCCCATTGAATCAAAATATTATAAAACGAAAAGAAATGAAAATTTTATGATATTTAAAAATACTGATTTAATAATTTTTCAATCACCTTTCCAAGCATATTTATTTTCGAATTATCATAAAAATATATTTGCAGACGGTACATTTTATACAGTACCGAAATTTAGTTATTAGTTATTTATAACAAGAACTTATGTTGGGGAATTTAATATGTTTTACACTACTTCCATTTCTATATTAAACAATAAAAAACAATCTACATATGAAACATTATTTAAAGAAATAAAAAAAAAAGCAAATAAATTTAGGAGTAATACATTAATTACTACAATTAATTTTCATTGTGATTTTGAACAAGATATATCTAATGCATCAAAAAAAGGTTTTCCCAATATAAATATTAAATATTGTGTTTGGCTTCACAAAAGATCATTAGAAAAACAAAAAAATATATTATGTTATCATGAAGTGAAGAATAATAATGATGTATATGTTTATTATAAAGCTATTTCGAACTTATCGTTTATAAACCCTAACTATATATTTGATATTTATATTATAATAAAAAGAATTTGTCAAAAAAAAAGTATAATAATTTTATACAATTTTTAGAATATTTAATAAAAATTATTTACTTAAGTATAATGTTAATAATTGGAATTATTATGAAAATATAGAGCATTTAACAAACAATACATCAGAATCTTATAATAGCTACTTAAATAATATATTTCCAAATAAACCTTTATTTTATAAATTAATATATATATTAAAAGAAGAAGAAAACTTATCTTATAATGATTACCAAAGGAGAATTAAAGGAACTTGGAAAAAAAAGCAAAAAATATTTAGTGCAACTGATGAAATAAAATTTTAATTGAAAATTACAAAAGTAAGGAAATAAATTTATTTTATAATGGATGCAACAGAAATGAATTAAGTTATGGAAAGAATGTTTAATTGATTTAAACGATATAAATATTAATTTAAAATAAATAATCTTAATTTAAAAAAATGCTAGAAAAATAAAAATTTATTTATTTTAAATTTATATTTATAATCGTTTAAATAATAATTAAATAATCTTAATTTAAAAAAATGCTAGAAAAATACAAATTTATTTACCTATTGTGTTTATTTAATAATTTTAATAGAAATTATCTTTTAGTTATTTTTATTAATTTATAACTAAAACCGATTTATTTGATACTAGTTAAAATTTTATTAATATCAATATCATAACCTTTTCATATATATGTATTTTTGCAATCTCTAGAATTAAGGAAATATAGATGAGATATATCTGAATATATAGCTGGTCCAACCAATTTTATACCACAAACATAAGTAATGCATGCAGTAGAAATTAATAAAGCAGTTAATAATTTTTTAAACATTTTAATTTATAAAATTAATATAATATTATAAAAAAAACTAATTATAAACCTATTTATATATTTATTTTTTTTAATTATTCAATTATGTAATTACGTATGTAATTCTGTTGATAATATAAACAAGGTATTAATAATAATTAATAATATTTAAAATAAAATAAAAAAA
The DNA here is from genome assembly GCA_016946835.1 of Neocallimastix lanati (nom. inval.). Lineage (NCBI taxonomy): Eukaryota > Fungi > Neocallimastigomycota > Neocallimastigomycetes > Neocallimastigales > Neocallimastigaceae > Neocallimastix > Neocallimastix lanati (nom. inval.). The sequence continues at coordinate 53,032 of JACVTC010000179.1, forward strand.
TATAATTATATTATATATGTAGTAATTATATATATATATATATTATTTAATTTTCTAAAAAAAAATTTTTTAGTCATAATAAACGTTTGTCTTAATTATTTTTATTATCATTTAAAAATTTATTTATTCATTTATAATTTATTTATTCATTTATTTATTTATTACATTATAATACGCCATGTTTTCCGAAATGCACTACAACAAAATACAAATTTATGTAATTAAAATTTTCGAAATGACACACCCCCACTTTAATAAACCGTTGATGTAAGGGTGGCTTAAATTTTTTTAATAATAATAATAATATTTAAATTTTTAATAAATAATAAAATAATGAAATGTTACAATAATATATAATATTTAATTTATAGACATATTTTAATATTTTTCGTTAAAATAATAATAATATTTAATAATATTTAATTTTTAAAGATATATTTTAACGGGATATACCTAACATTTTCTTGAGTAATCGTCTAAAAAGTTAACATAAAATTTGAATCCTCTGTTCGATATTTTGAACCTACTTACAACATCTATGTGGTCCAATTCTATAGGGTGTATTCTGGTATTTATAAGTTCTTTAAAAATGTGAGTTATTTTATTATTATCATATAGTGATTCTTTATTTAATTTATCACATTCTGTTTATGTAAGGTTATATAATTCGTCCATTTTTTGTATATAGCTTAAAAAATTATTCAATTTTTAAGCTTTTTATTTGTTTATCGATATTGTCAATATAGGATTGACCTGTTTGATAATATATTTCTTTTAATCTACTCATTATTTCAAACGCTGTCTTGCATCCTTTTAGTATATCATTGCCCTCTTCATCAAGACTAGATTCAATTATTGACTGGGTTTTATTATCATTTTTAATTTCCAGTTGATTCATTGATTTAGTTTCTTTTTGGATTTCAATGAAATTTATTAAATCTGTTGAAATAAGATGATGTACTAAGGGTATATACCATTGTTGAAAATTAATTGAAGTTAAATGAAAGTTTTTAATGTGAAAAGGAACATTATTTGTTCCTTCATCACCTTTAGTATACCCACTAATACTATTATTGTCTTCATTATTCTTGTTTTTATATTTTCAATGGTTTTTATAAACGCTTTTGGTATTTGTTCAAGATTACCATGATTGTTGTTTATAGCTTCTAAAAGTTTTTGAAAACCTTTATTTGCCAGCACAGAATTATCCAAAGTTTCTTTTTCTCTTGAATTATTACTGGTACTAGTTATATTGTCTGATGAGTTAGAGGACTCATTATTTTTAGAAACCATATTTTATATTTATTTAATATATAAAATTAAAATAAACACTGCCACAATATTTAACATGCTAAAATAATAATAAAATACTTAATAATATTTAATTTTAAAGATATATTTTAATATTTTCTGTTAAAATAATAATATTTAATAATATATAATTTATTTATTATATGAAATGTGTTTATGAGAAAAAAAAAGAAAAAAAAATTAACTTATTATATTAATTTTTATTTTTGGAGATAGTGGATTTTACAATTGTGTATTTCACAATGTAGCGTATTTTTGTATGTGGCTTATTTTTTTAATAATTAAATATATAATAATTAAATAAATAATAAATATTCTTTTTTATATAAAATTTATTTATATTCAATTATTAAAATAATTTTTTTAAAAAAAATAATTTTTTTTAAAAAAAATAATTTTTTATAATTCTTTTTTAATGGAATATATTATTATTTTTTTTGAAATAGTTATTTAAAAATATTTAATTATAAAAAAATTAAAATTACTTGGAAGAAAATGTTGAAAAACCATGTTCAATTTTTGATAAAATTGCTAAGAATTTTATTAAAAAATTAAGCATAGCTAATAAAAAACTTTTAAAGAGAAAAGTTTACGACATGACAAACAAATCAGTCTTTAGTTATCAAAACTTCCAAATTAACCAAAGAAAATTTCCCCAGATTGTACCACTAAGGCGTTACCTAACTATGTTAAACCTTATCTAATTTATAAAAAATGAAATAGACCATGAAGAAATGGATAAAAATGAACTTAAAGCAAGAATGTGCTGTTCAATCCATAATTGAAATAGCTTAAATACAACTGTTGTTGAACTTATTGAAGGATGTTACCTATGAAATGATAAAACAAGTAGAAAGTTATTTTATACAGTTTTGATTATATAAGTTATATCGTACTAAATATCAAATTAAAACTTTAGAATTTGAAAACTATGATAGTAAATCATAAATGAATATATTAAGTTATTTATTCGACCTTCATAATGAGTAATCTAAAAGATGACGTGGAAAAATGAAATTAGATAAAGAAAAAAAAACCTATTTTCAGCTAAAAAATAGTTAAATTTTGAGTCCATCCAATACTTTTAGTCAAATTTAAAACTTTTGAACAATTAAAAGAACATATAACTTAAAAATTAGTTAAATTAAAATTATTAAATTTATTATTCAAAATTTCTTTTATGGGAGATTTACATAAATTTATGTACTTACAATAATTAATAATTATAAAATTAAATATTAAAGATTTTATTAAATATTTACAGTATCGAAAAAAAAACTTAAAAGTCTTTCAAAACGAATCAATCATATACTTAATAATTGTGTCACCACTTTACTTAATTCTGACAATTTATCACTTAATTTTTGGGACTCTGTTATCTTATGTTCTTGCTATTGTAACGTTTTTGCTTAATATTATTAAAGGAAATTAATTATTAATAATTTTAAACAAAAACTTTATTGACCCAATAGGTTGACACTGTAAAGTGTTCTTATGGAGCAGATTACAATTACACCAAAAAAAAAAACAAAAACAAAAACACTATCAATAATAATACACAAATAAAATTTGTTTTATTAAAAAATTCTTTTATTAATCTCTTTATTAAAAAATTCTTTTTTTTATTAGTTATTAACTGCAAAATAGTAAATGATAACTACAATTTTTTAATAAAATAATTTTACATGTATTTATATTTTTTCTTAATTATATTATAATATACTATTTCTATTTATTTAAACATATATTCAATATAAAATTAACAATATAAAATAAACAATATAAAATAAGCAAATAACTAATCTAAAATTAAATAAAGTTATAAAAAACTAAAACTAATTCAATAAGCTTTTTATTCAATTTGTTTTGACTCAAATTGAATAAGTTCTTATTTATTATTTATTTATTATTCTTTTATTATTAATACTATTAATTATATATTACTATTTAATTTTTATGATTATTAAACTAAACTAAAAATTACTAAATTTTAAGTTATTTAGAAATTAATCTTATATTTTTAAATTTATATATTATAAAAAATATAAATTTATTATTAATTTTCATAAATCAATTAATTTCATAAATCAATATATTTTACATAATTTAATGTATTAGCATTATTTTGTAAAAGTGAATTACATTAAATAATTTAATGTAATTCAAAAATAAGTTAATGTACTAAAGATATTGATCATATCTTTACAATATTTTATTTCACTAAAAATTACATGTATTTATATTTTTTTATCATATAAAAATTTGTAAAGCCTAACTATTTCTTAATAAACTAATTACTAATTATTTTAATAAATAAAACATTTAAATTGAAATTGAATCATTATTTTAGTTAATAATATTATTGATATAAATAGTAGTTATATATAATTGAATTATGAATTATTTAATAATAGTTTAATATTAATATATATAATAAAAATAAAGAGATTATACAGAATATTTTAATTGTGGTTTAGTTAAATTTAGTAATTAAAAATAAATTTAAATTGATAACGAAAACTTTAATAAATAATTAAATAGATTTGATTATTTTCAATATAAAATATATTTGGTGGGCAAGGACAATATTCTTAGCTAAAGATTTTAATACAATATAATGGAATCGGATCGATGATTCAATAAGGAATTATAAGTTGATTGGTGATTTATTTACTTAAGATTTCTAGTTAGTAAGATTTAAAAAATATAAAATAAAATACAAAGGCCTTAAAAAAAAAAAAAAAAAAATAAAAAAACTGTTCCATTTTAATTAATTTATAAAATATTATTATATAATAAGCAAAATAAAAATTATTAACTAAATTAATAAAAAAAAATTTAATATTTTTTTGATTTATTATATAACCACTTTGTAATTTTTTTTATTATTATTTTACTATTTCTATAATTCATTTTTATTATAATTATGAAATTATTTTAATGTAAAACATCTTTAAATTGTTATTACTAAGGTGAAAATGTTTGTTACTAGAATGATTTATTTGAATTTGTTCATTTTTTAATGTAATTTTCACTTTTTCTTTAATTTTATACAATATCTTTAATATTGAAGAAGAGAGTTTATTAATATTTTAAAAATACTATATATAATAAAATGTTATATAAAAAAAAAAAAAAAAAAAGTTGCAATAATCTATCAAATAAATAAATATAAGAAAAGATATACATTAAAAATGTAAAATCTGCCGGAAGCGAGATTCGAACTCGCGCTTCTTTCGAAACCGCATCTTGAGTGCGGCGCCTTAGACCAACTCGGCCATCCCGGCATCTTGATAGCTATTGTTACGGAACAAATAAAATAATTAAAATTATATATAATTATTAAAGATTTGTCGAAATTACAACTGAATTAAATTTCAATTTCAATTAATTTCAATTAAAATTATTAAAAACAAAATAATTAATAAAAATTTATAATTCATTAATTATTCTTTAAATTTTATTTATTTTATAATATTGTAAGTTATTTGATCATCTTAGGACCAGCTTAGGCCTACTGATTCTAATGATATCATATTAAACTTAAATATTATTAATAAATAAAATATTTATTAACATGAATCATTTGGTCATGTCATCCTTGATTCATAAATTAATGTTTATGTATTAATTTATGTTATATTGATTTAATTAATTATTAATTATTAATTACTATATTAAATATTTAAATTTAATATTATATTATATATATTAGCTAATATATTAGATTAAAAAATATAATTTATTTATATTAAACATATTCTTATACTAAATATTATTATTATCAACTTTATATTATTATTATCAACTTTATATTATTATTATCAATATTCTCAAACCTACAAAGTATAAAAAGAAAATTCAAATTTATCTTTTTGTCCTTTGTAAGGTTATAGTTAACCTATTATAATATAACTATATATTTTTATTAATAAATAAAAATTTTTATCATATCAAACCAATTATTAGTTTTAATTAAGTGTTAAATTAACAAATTTAACTTTATAACTCTTTTATTTTAGTAATTTACTTATATCTATATAGTTATATTATATAGATATATCAACCTGATTCCTCGTTAAATTCAACCTGTTTACTTTTTAACAATAACCTTACCTTAGAAAAGAGAATCACCTTGATATGTCCCTTTATAATAACGTGTGGGCAAACTCCTATCCTGACTTTGCTCCTATGTCGGAAGTAAATAAGCTAAGAACAGACGCTCAGATTACTGTCTCTGAACTGGCAAAAGATGCAGAAGTTACATTCTTATCAAGAGAAGATTTTAATAAATATAATGAAGATCTTCAAAAGAAACTTTTTACTTTAAATAGGGATAACAAGAATATCATAAAACAACTTTCTTCTATTACCAGCATTTTAAATCAGAAATTCGATTTTATTCCTAATGTTAATGCTTCTCAAAATCAAGATGATAACGCTTCTATATCAACAAGAAGAGAGGCAGACAATGATGTAATAATGAGGAATACTATTCCCAATACACTTCAAGAAGTCCCAGAACCTGGATTTTTCACTGGGGATACTAAGGAAACCGATCTCTTTTGTCAGCTCTGTGAAGATACTTTTAAGACTTATCCTAACTGTGAATCTACTATGGATGTAAAAATTAATTATGTTAAGTCACGCTTAGGGGATGGTGCTCGTAATTGGTATTATGCCAAATATAAAGATAGAAGTCCAGCAACATTAGAAGAATTGATTAAAGAATTAAGGAAAGCTTTTAATAATGTTGCCAGTAAGAAATTAGCCATGATCCAACTCGCAAAAATTTCTCACACATTTGGGAAAATTAATGATTATATTGATGAATTTCGAACCCTTACAACATGTTTGAATTGGAATGAAGAAGCTTTAGTTTTATTCTTTTATAATGGATTGCACCCAAGGTTCCAGGAAGAAATAGAAAAAATGGATGAATTTCCTTCTGATCTTAGTACTATTTATACTAGATGTATTCTTTACGAAAATTCCTTGAAATCTAAAGGTCAATTAAAATCTAATGGTAATAAAAATTTAAAGAAAAAGCCTTCTAATGTCCACAATAACAACAACAACAATAATAATAAATATAATAATAATAACAATTATAACAAATATTATAATAATAATTATAATAAAGTCCATAATAATAATAACTTTAATAAAATTAATAATAACAGTAATAATAGTACAAATAATAATAATTCAAAAAACTAAATGAAGGACTTCACTCGGAGTCCAATTCATCAAAAAATGTAAAAACAATTTATTATAACTTTCCTTCATTTGATAACATCACAACCCAAAAACTACCTTCAACTTTTCTTTTATTCCATTGCTACATTCCAACAAGACTACCAATTAATAATAATAAATTAAAAATTAAAAATAACCAAAAAATTACATCTGAATCTATGCTAGATTCTGGATCATTTTGTAATTTTATTACAAAAAATTTAGTTCAAAAACTAAATTTAAAAATTTATAATTTAAAAAATAAAATTTCAGTCAAAGGTATATCTGGTTCTACTACTAAGATAGATCAGTACGTTTGGCTAAAATTTCAAATAAAAATACAAAAGAATAAAAAATTTTATTTTAAAAATTACAATGAAAAATTTCTAATAACAAATTGCATACCAACTGATCTACTTTTTGGTAATCAATTCATGCGAAAATTCAAAATTCACTATAATTATGATAAGAATATATTATATTCTTACTTAAATTATTATTTTTCAAATAAAAATAACAAAAATCCTAATAAATATTGCAAAAACAATTTATATCTACAGTCGATGAAAAATAAAATTTTAAAAAATTATTTACTTTTTTATAAATCAATAAAAAAATTTAATTATAAAAATTTTTCAAAAAATTTAAAAAAATTTGATCAGAAGTTTAATTATAATAAAAAATTTTTTAATAAAAAACTTAATAACCTTAACCTTAATAAATTTTCAAAATTTTGTGATAAATTTAATTATAAAAAATTTTTTTAATAAAAATCATTATTTTATTAATAAATATAAATATTATTTCAAAAAACAAAATAAATATTTAAAAAACAATTTTAATTTAAACAATGACTATAATTACAATTTTTTAATATATTCCTTCTTATCAAATAAAGAAATTAATAAAAATGACAATGAAGATCCAAATATTGAAGATATTCCGCCTCAATATCGCGATCTATTTATTGTTTTTAGTAAAGCCGAAGCCGATAAACTTCCCCCACATCGTTTAACCGACTGCAAAATAGTGCTGGAGAAGGACGCTTCCCTTCACTATGGTCCAATCTATCCCTTAACCGAAGAGGAAAATAAAGTTTTGAAAGAATATATAAAAGAAAACCTAAAAAAAGGATTTATTAGACCATCTGAATCACCTGCAGGTTATCCAGTTCTATTCCAAAAGAAAAAAGATGGTACACTTCGGTTATGCGTAGACTATAGGAAGTTAAACGCTGTTACTATAAGAAACTCGTACCCCATACCTCTTATTAATGAAATTATTGAAAAGGTTAAAGGAGCAAAGTATTTTACAAAATTAGATTTACGTTCAGCCTATAATTTAATCCGTATTAAGGAAGGGGATGAATACAAGACAGCTTTCAGAACTAAATATGGTCACTATGAATACTTAGTTATGCCATTTGGTTTAAAAAACGCACCAGCTACTTTTCAATCGTTTATTAATTCGGTACTAAGACCATATTTAGAAAAAAGTGTTATTCTTTATTTAGACGATATTTTAATCTACTCCAAAGATTTAAAAGAACATCATAAACAAGTTAGGGAGGTTTTGCAAGCATTAATTAATAATAACTTATATGCAAAATTAGAAAAATGCGAATTTGATAAAGAGAAAGTTGAATTCCTTGGATATGTATTATCAGGTCAAGGTGTCACTACCGATCCGAAGAAAATAGAATCAATTAAAGACTGGCCTCAACCAAATAACTTAAAGGACGTACAGAGGTTTTTAGGTCTTTGCAATTATTATAGAAGATTTGTTAAAGATTTTGCAAAAATTGCAAAACCTTTACATAATTTAACCAGAAAAAATATTAAATTTAATTGGAATAACAAATGTGAAGAATCATTCTCAGAATTAAAGAAAAGATTAACCAGTTCTCCAGTTTTATTCCATCCGGATAATAATAAACCATTTATTGTTGAATGTGATGCAAGTAACTTTGCCCTTGGTGCTGTTTTATCACAAAAGGATGATAATAATAAATTACATCCAGTTGCATATTTCTCAAGAAGCTTACAAGGTGCAGAAATTAATTATACTATTACAGACAAGGAGTTGTTAGCTATTAGAGAAGCCTTTTTGGCATGGAGACATTTATTACTTGGTGCGAAATACAAAGTAACTGTTTATACTGATCATAGGAACTTATTATATACCCTTGGTGGTAAAATTGGTAATCAAAGGCAACATAGATGGCATATGTTCTTCCAAGAATATAATTTTGAATTAATTTATAGACAAGGTTCCAATAATGGAAAACCTGATTCTCTTTCAAGAAGACCAGATTATATAAAAAATAATGAAGAAACTAAAACCGAAAATATTCTTGACATAAAAAATGTAAAGGAAGTTCCATGTTTTATTGGTCTTGTTAGCGATCTTTTAGAAAGAATTATAGAAGCTACAAAAACAGATGCCACAGCTGATGATATTAGACTCTATTTTAGCCCACAGAATATTAAAAATGATATGTCCTATAAACCCTTTAGGAAAATGAATAAGTTCAAAATAAAGGATAATATTATATTATATAATAATTTAATTTATATTCCTGAAATTTTAAGATTAGAAATCTTAACTAAATATCATGAAAAGCCTTCCGCTGGTCATCTTGGAATTAAAAGAACTCTTGAATTAATTACAAGAAACTTTTGGTGGCCCAAAATGCAAGATGATGTTATAAAATTTGTCAATTCCTGTGAATGTTGTGCAAGAAACAAAATTAATAGACATAGGAAATATGGCTTTCTACAACCGTTGGAAACACCTGATAGACCTTGGAAATCTATAGAAGTTGACTTTTTATGTGGCCTCCCGGATTCAAAGGGATATACGGTAATAATGGTTGTAGTGGATCGTTTCTCTAAAATGATTCACTTAATACCTTTCAAACAAATTCCTGATGCAAAACAAACTGCCAAAGCATTTATGAATAATGTTTATAAATTACATGGCCTTCCTTATGATATGTATACAGATAGAGGTCCTCAGTTTACAAGTGCACTTTGGAAAGAATTCATGAAATTACTTAATATTAAATCCAAATTAGCTACAACAGATCATCATGAGACTGTTGGTCAAGTTGAGAGATGTAACTCCTTTATTGAACAGTATTTAAGAGCTTATTCAAGATCTTATTATCACGACGATTGGATTAATTGGATCTATCTTGCAGAGTTCGCTTATAATAATTCAGTCAATGAATCTACAAAAGAAACACCTTTCTTTATTAACTATGGATTTCATCCATCTATGGACGAATATTTCTTACTACCCCAAGTTGATACTAATAGTAAATTTATTAAAAATGTAAGTACAAGTTTTAATCATATTAAAGATGTCTTATTAAGATCTAAAGAATTATATAAAAATTATGCGGATAAGAAAAGGATGCCACCTCCTGTAATAAAAGAAGGTGACTTGGTTTGGATTCAAGCACCTCCTTCCTTAAATATTGAAGATTGTTCTAAACTCGCTCCTTGCAAATATGGACCTTACAAGGTAATCGATGTTTTAGAGAATAATAATTATAAAATTGATCTTAAAAAGTCACCTTTTCCAAAACATCATCCAATCTTTCATATCTCTGAATTGGAACCTTATGTCCCAACTCCGCAAAAGTTTTTAAATAGAAGTTCGCACAATGAATCCATTAATGATATTATTGAAATTTCTGGATTTAGGACAAACTACAAGTAAAACTGCTACGAATATAGAGTTAGATACAAATATAAAAGTTCAAGTAATTGGGTGCCTTCTTATGAAGTTAAAAATAATCCAAGGAATCAAAGAATATATCAAGAATATTTAAAGAATAATAGAAAATTCACTTCTCTTTCTTATAATTAAAAAAAAAAAAAAAAAAAAAAAAAAAAAATTATTATACTTAAGCTATAAATAGTATATTAAATAATAATATTTCAAAATTAAATTAGTTAATTTAAAATTTTACATTTCAAAATTTCAAAAATTTTTAAAAATTCGAAATTTAATAATACTTTATTTATTTTTACATTATTATATTCATTAAATTATAAATTTTCACTATATTTAAAAATTTTCAATTTAATGCATAAAATTAAGATGAAATTTCAATTTCAATTTCAAAATTTCAATTTTACATTTTTTCAACGAAATTTTTAATAAAATTCACACCATTATATTTCTCGATATTTAATTTTTTAACAAATTTTTAATTTCAGTAAATTTTGACAATTTCGAAATTTCCATGAAATGGCCACTTGTAATGTGTTCTTTAAAGGACTCATGTGACCTTTTTACTTCAAAAAAAAAAAAAAAAAAAAAAAAAATTTTTAAAATATACAATTTTATAAATATAATAATTTCTTTATGTAACGTTACACAAAATCGTCTGGAATCCGATTTTTGTGGAAGGGCGTTGTCGAAATTACAACTGAATTAAATTTCAATTTCAATTAATTTCAATTAAAATTATTAAAAACAAAATAATTAATAAAAATTTATAATTCATTAATTATTCTTTAAATTTTATTTATTTTATAATATTGTAAGTTATTTGATCATCTTAGGACCAGCTTAGGCCTACTGATTCTAATGATATCATATTAAACTTAAATATTATTAATAAATAAAATATTTATTAACATGAATCATTTGGTCATGTCATCCTTGATTCATAAATTAATGTTTATGTATTAATTTATGTTATATTGATTTAATTAATTATTAATTATTAATTACTATATTAAATATTTAAATTTAATATTATATTATATATATTAGCTAATATATTAGATTAAAAAATATAATTTATTTATATTAAACATATTCTTATACTAAATATTATTATTATCAACTTTATATTATTATTATCAACTTTATATTATTATTATCAATATTCTCAAACCTACAAAGTATAAAAAGAAAATTCAAATTTATCTTTTTGTCCTTTGTAAGGTTATAGTTAACCTATTATAATATAACTATATATTTTTATTAATAAATAAAAATTTTTATCATATCAAACCAATTATTAGTTTTAATTAAGTGTTAAATTAACAAATTTAACTTTATAACTCTTTTATTTTAGTAATTTACTTATATCTATATAGTTATATTATATAGATATATCAACCTGATTCCTCGTTAAATTCAACCTGTTTACTTTTTAACAAGATTAAAAATTATTAATATTAGTGGAATTAAATAATTAATATTAAAATATTAAAATAATTATAAATCTAGTTATAATAAATTAGAAAATGTATTAATTATTATTTTTATTTAATATTGTAATACTTAATAATATTTTAATAGTTTATTATATTTTATTATTAAATTTTTATTATTATTAAATTTTTATTATTAAATTTTTATTATTAAATTTTTATTATTAAATTTTTATTATTAAATTTTTATTATTAAATTTTTATTATTAAATTTTTATTCTAATCCAATCAAATAACTATTCTAAATGTATAAAAAGAACAAAGTAGTACAATACTTTAGTTCTCTCTCTTTTTCTTACAACTTTATTATTATATTATTCTTTTGATATTTTCGAGTTTAAATGATAAATTTAGATAGTTAAAATAAAATTAGTTTAAATAATTAAATTTAAATAGTTTAAATAATAAATTAGTATAGTTTAAATAATAAAGTTAGAATAGATTAAATAATAAAAATAAAATAGTTTATTTTAAATAAAGTTAGAATTAAAAATAATTTAAGTTTTGTATTAAGTGTTTAAAGGTTTTTAGTGTTTGGTTAATAGTTTTAATAATTATAGTTGTTAGTTAAATTATTTATATTAGGATATATTAATTTTGAATAATTTATTTTAGTTTAAATTGTTTAGTATTTAGATTTTTAAATTAGAATAATAGATTAGAATAATAGAGTAGAATTTAAAATTTTCTTTAATTATTAGAATATATTATTTTATGATAAAAATTCTTCAGTTCTGTACCACTATTGATACAATACAGCTAGAAATACGCAAGAAAATTAACAAAAGAGAAAATCCTGTTGAAATTATAACTGAATTGAAATCTCAATTTCAGTTATTTACATTTCAATAATTAAAAATATTATTTATTTAATTATAAATAATATATATATTTAAATAATTAATAATTAATATAAATTCTTGTTTAATATTTAAAGGGTTATCTTAGGCCTAATAATCCTGAGAATATTAATAAATAAGGTTTATATTAATAATTAATTTCAATGATACATTTGACGTCACGTGTATTTTATTTATATTATGTTTTTATATATGTTTACAACATATCTATATTAAATTCAATTATTCAAATAATTATATAATTAAATTTATCCTTATATTTTATTATTATTTATATTATTATTATCTTATAATTAAATATTATTATTATGTAAATTACAAAGTATAAAAGAAAGATGTAAAAATCTATCTTTTATGTTCTTTGTAAGGTTATTGTAAAATTACCTTAATAGTAATATATTATAGATATTTTATTATTAAATAAAATCAATAAATTTAAAATCAAATTAATTTGATAATTCTAATTATCAAAGTTTATTATAAATAAATTTTTATTAAACTAAACATTTAAATATTTATTATTATTATTATATATCTATATAGTATATTACTATATAGACATATCGACTTAGTGAATATTTTTATTAAAACATATTATTTTATTTAAATTTAAATTATAAATTATATCAAAATCTTAACAAATCCTATAATAATATAGTGAAAAATAATTACAATATATAATATACTAAATCATTATATAAATAGATTAAAAATTAATTAGACAGCCAATAATATTCAAGATAAAATTAATTAATAAATTTAAAAGAAGAGAATGAAATAAAAGTTAAAGAGAGAGTTTTTCTTGTTGTTTTAAAAATTCTAATTGAGTAAAATAATAGTTTTAGAGAACTTATAGTTTAGTTTAAATAATTAAGTAATTACTTATAGTTAAAGGATAAGAGTTGAATCCTACAATTATAAGTAAAATTATTATAAAGATATTAATATAAATTGAATTATTAGAGATAGATAAAAATCATTATATTCAGAGGAATATAAATATAATTGTAATAATTTATGTAAAATAAATAAATAAATAAAAACAAGATTTAAAAAGAAATAAATAAATTTTATTATTTGTGTAAATTATTATTTATTATCTTTGAGTTGGAATATATTATTTTACAAATTCCCTATTTGCTCGACCTCGTTATAAATAGAAATCTGATACTTTATTACTTATATTGTATCACTATTGTGTAAAGAATTAATTAAAAATATTTAATTATATTAATAATTAATTCTTTCTACAATTAATAATAAAAAATATTATTAATTGAGATAAAATTAAAAAATATAATATAAAAATTGAAAACGAAAATTTAAAAACTTAGAGTTTATTATAAGATTATAATAAACAACACTAAAAGTAGGTTAAGAGAATTTTAGAAATTATTTTATTATAAAAATTTTTTATTTAAAAGTAATTTTAAAATATTTGTGTTAATTATTATAATTTCTTATAATAATAACTCTTAATTATTTTTAGAAGAATCAAGAGTCCTATTTATATTAATTTGATTTCTAATCTTGGAAAATTATCTCTATCTAGAAAAAGATTAGAAGAAAAAACTAGATAGATCTCGATTGGTGTTTAATTACATCAATCTTTAGTTAATAAGAAAACCCGAATAAGGGAGAAAACTTATTAACTAATTATATATTAATTTTATTAATATTAATACTTAATCACAAGTATAATTAAATAATTAATTCTTTTAATTATCTTAATTAAAAGTCCAAGAAATAATATAATTTAATTATTTCTTGATTAAATAAAATTATCATTTTAATACAATTTAATTTTTCTTAATTAAATATAATTTAACATTATTTTAATACAATAATACATTATTATAATTTAATATATTAATTATTGATAATTTAATTTAATTTTAAAACAATAACATTAATTAATAATTACTATGTGACATAATTAATAAAATTATTCATAAAATTTTATAAAATAATAAACTTTAAATATTAATTTTTTAATAAAGAATAATAATTATTTTGAATAATAATTATAATTCTTTACATATTGATAAAGAATGCCCAAATAATGTTCTTTTGGTTATGCATCTTAAATGATTTGTTAAGATAATAACTGAATTTCAATTCAATTTCAATTTCGATAATTCAGTTATTTGAATTTCAATATTAATAAATAATAATAATATAATAATTATTATTAAATTAACTTTATTAAAATATTTAGGAATTAGTCTAGGCCAACTAATTACTAAATATTATTAACATATTGAATTTAATATATATTAAATAATGTAAACACGTGATTGTCATATTAAATTAATTTCTACATATTATATTTTAATTATAAATTATAATATTTAGCAATATTTAATTCTTATATTTTATTTATATTAAATATTTATATTATTATCTTATTTTATATTATCAATATCAAACTTATATTAATACTATTACATATTCATATTAATAATTAATATTTTAATAATTAATTATTTTATATAAATACATGTTTAAATCTTTTGATTAATCCTTTGTAGGATTATTGTAATTTAAATTATAGTAATAATTATATAAAATAATAATGTAATAAAATATTATTAAGATTAAATAAAATTTATATTTTAGATAAAAACTTAATTATAAAATTTACTAATAACAATATGTTTTAAATAAGAATAAAATTTAATTATTAATTAATTACTATAATTTGGCATCTTGACCTAATCGTTAAGACCAAATTATCTTAAAACTTTGACATGATTCATTTAACCCTTAAACAAATTATTTGATTCTTTATTCTTTTGGAACTTTCTATATTCTAATAAATTAATCTATATTCCTAATTAGTACAAATTAAATTATACTATTTAAAAAAGTATATTTAAAATTAATTCCTTATCTATGCTACCTTTATTATTCTTATCTATATTTTATTATTATTAAAATCCTTATCAATATTATATAGTTTATTTTATCAATTTTCTTTATAGTTTATCAAAATCTTATCAATATTTCTTTTATTAATATTAAACTTATCAATATCAATTATTTCTTTGGAAAATTCCAAATTAAAAAAATTGTATTAATGATTACTAATAAAAGATTAAACATAAAAGGAAATAATTATATTATTATTATATGTTTTATTATAAATATTATATTATAAATTTGATGAAATGATTATAATTTTTATATTAATAATTTAAATAATATTATTTTTCTAAACTTAGTAAAATTAAACTTTAGGATTAAATAAATATTACTAAACCACAGAATTAACTTCTGTAAAATAAAAAAATTTGTCTTTTAAAATATATAATTAAGTAGATTAGTAATAAATAATTAGTAATAGATTAATATATAAGTATTATTTATTATAAGTTAAATAATAATTATATTAATGTAAAGATTTAATAAAATCTTTAATAAATTAATTATTACATAATTAATTAATGTAATAAAATTACATAAATTTATGATTTACGTATATGAAAATTAATTATAAATTTATGTAAACTTTTCATAAAGGAAAAATTATTATTTAAATAATTTTGGATAATAACTTAAATCTAAATAATTTATTTAAGTTAGTTAATTTAGTTTAGTTTATTTAAAATAGTTATTCTATTTAACTTAGTTAATTTAGTTTAGTTAGTTTAAAATACTTTAAAATTAATTTCGGAATAGTTTTAAATAGTTAAAATTAGTTTAAATAGTTTACAAAAATAGTTTTGAATTGTAAATATATAAACATTAGTATTAATAATATTTATATAATAAATATATAATAAATGAGTTGTTATTGAATTTAATTATTATTGTAAATAAGTTGAAAGTTTATTAAATTAATTATTGTTTAGTTTAGTTAATTATTATTTAATAAAATTATTAATAAATATTTTGTTTATAAATAAATAGTAATATATGTAAATTAGATAGAAATAATATATTATAATGTAATAATGAAAAAATATAAATACATGTAAATTTCTATAATTAAATCGATGTATTAGTTATTGACTATATGATAGTTAATAACAAAAAGAGATTTAATTTTTTTTTAATTAATAAAGATTATTTTATTTAAAAAAACGAATTTTTATTACGTGTTTTTTTTATTTTTGTGTTAAAATTTGTTATTTGTAATCTGTTTCTGATAGAACTCTTTACAATAACTAATACCTTTTAAATAAAAAGAAACACGTTACAAATAATAAAATTTTCTACTGATTTAGGACTCTACTTTAGGACTCTACTTTCTACTGATTTAGGACTCTACTTTAGGACTCTACTTTCTACTGATTTAGGACTCTACTTTAGGACTCTACTTTCTACTGATTTAGGACTCTACTTTAGGACTCTACTTTCTACTGATTTAGGACTCTACTTTAGGACTCTACTTTCTACTGATTTAGGACTCTACTTTAGGACTCTACTTTCTACTGATTTAGGACTCTACTTTAGGACTCTACTTTCTACTGATTTAGGACTCTACTTTAGGACTCTACTTTCTACTGATTTAGGACTCTACTTTAGGACTCTACTTTCTACTGATTTAGGACTCTACTTTAGAACTCTGCTTTCTACTCATCTAGGACTCTACTTTCTACTGATTTAGGACTCTACTTTCTACTGATTTAGGACTCTGCTTTCTACTCATCTAGGACTCTATAATTTTGACTTTTAACATAGATTTTTATTGCTCTTAAGCATTGTTAACCCTTACTGATTTTGGACTCTTATTATTGTTGCTATTCAGGTTGAAATATTAATAATAGTTATATTATTCTATATTTTCTTCGTTTACTCGTTCGACACCTTTTCAAGTGGATAGAGTCTGAACGACTTTACGATATTAAATATAGACATATTAATAACTTGTATAATTAATAATAAGAGATCAAAAAAAAAAAAAAAAAAAAAATTTAATTATTAACGTCACTTTAACATTAACAATCTGGAAGAACTAAATCGCATATTTCAAAACCTTAATCTTGATGATAACATGGAGGGTCAACAACCAAACCAACTACCGATTCATCCTGCTACTCAACTGAAAATTATTAACGATCCACCGTTATTTTCTGGATCTACAAAGGATCTTGATGGTTTTTTAACTCGAGTGGAATTGGCAATTGAGGTGAATCCTCATAGATTCCCCGATGATAGGAGAAGAGTAATGTTTGTAATCTCCTATTTTACAGGAAAAGCTTTAAATTGGGCTTCATGCCTCAGAAGGAATAACAATCCTGTCTTAGGAAATTATGGAAATTTTATTGCTGAACTTCGTAGAAATTTCGGAGACCCTGATGTAGAAGCTGTTATTGCTAACGGAAAATTGTGTAACATACGCCAATTTAAATATGGACATGTTGTAGAGTATATCTCCGAGTTCCAAAAAATAAGTCAATACTCCGACTTTAATGAACCGGCCAAGATATACATGTTCATAAAAGGTCTCCATTATAAGATGAGAGAAAAACTTGCTATTGTTAATCCAAACCCAGACAATTTGGAAAACTTATTTAGAGAGGCCGTAACGATTGAAAATCTAACAAAAAGAAACGATCTTAGAGAATATTATCTTACTCATCAGGACAGACGGAACTACAACCAAAATGACCCCATGGATGTCGATCTTTACCGAATTAAAAAGGGTCAAACTGCTACTAGATACTTTCCCTCTCACAGAAAAAATTACAATGAGCAAAATAACCCTTTTAGGGAAGAACGAAAAAGAAAGGGCTTATGCTTCATTTGTGGTAAGGCTGGGCATTTACAGTTTAATTGCCCTAACAAGAAAAGACCAAAAAATATAAAACTCATCAATAGAGCATCTGATACAGAAGCAGCTTCAACTTCTTCCTCTGCGCCGACTTCTTCTGTCAGACGAATTAAAAAGATTTGTGAAAATGAAAATGTTTACAGAATTCTTGATATTGTTGAAAAAGAAAATATGTTCTTTAAAGGTAAAACAAATATCCTTGATTTCTACATTAAAACCAACAATTCCGAAGAAACTAAAGTGAAGGTTCTTATTGACTCAGGTTCTGACATTAACTGCATGCATCCTGAATTTGCTAGGGTTAATAAAATCAATTTGATCAATGCTGATAATTCCTTTAAAGTTGCTGGTCTTGGTTATGGTTTATCTACTGTTAAGAAAATGACAGAAAAATGTATCCTCCGTTTTAAGAATCACTTGGAAGTTATTCAATTATACGCCCTTCGTATCCCCGATGTAGATATCATTTTAGGACTCCCTTGGATTGAAAAACATTGCCCTATTAACTACCATGATTCAAAGAAAATCTCTTTCAGTTCAGGATACTGTGCTCGACACTGTAATGTAGGGAAAAGAAATAGAAAAAATAAGAATAAAAAGAAGTTAAATAAAATTTCTACTAAAGGAAAGGAACCATATGAAGAACTTTCCGTAACAAAGGAAAAAAATAATCCTAAGCGTAAGTATTCCTTCGAATCTGATTCCGATATGGATTCTGATGAAGAAATTACGATTAGAGGTCGTCGTACTCGTATTAAAACTTGTAGTGAAAAAGAAGAACTTAATGATGTAAAAAATTTTTGTATAATTAATTATGATAGTGATGTAAATGATAGTTTTATGTTTGATTATGATGATGAAATTTATGAATTTAGTGATAGTAATAATATTAATTTAGATGAATTAAATAAAATTTGTAAAATTGATATTTTATGTAATAATGTAACAAAAAATTGTAATCATAATGATAATTTTAATAAAGATGAAAATAAAAAGTATATTTCTAAAAAGTGTTCTGTGAAAAATTTGTGTTGTATCTGTAATTGTTTAAAAATTAGTAATTTTGAGAATAAATTAAATCAAAAAATTATAGGAATACCTCCTATTTATAACAATTACGCAGAAGTATTCAATGAAAGAAATTGCAACATACTCCCTCCACATCGTGAATATGATTGTGAAATAAGATTAAAGGATAATTCAAATTTATTTTATGGTCCAATATATCCTTTAACTGAGGCAGAACGAGATGAACTAAAAAAGTATATAAAAGAAAATTTAGAAAAAGGATTCATTAGAAAATCCAAATCACCCGCTGGTGCACCTGTATTATTTGTTAAAAAGAAAGATGGTTCATTGAGATTATGTGTTGATTATAGAAAATTGAATGAAATGACCATCCGTAATTCTTATCCTCTTCCTTTAATAAGTGAATTATTAGATAGAGTTAAAGGTGCAAAATATTTTACCAAGTTGGACTTAAAGTCTGCCTACAATTTAGTAAGAATTAAAGAAGGTGATGAGTACAAGACTGCATTTCGTACTAGATATGGTCATTTTGAATATTTAGTTATGCCTTTTGGCTTAAAAAATGCTCCAGCCACCTTCCAGCATTTTATAAATGATGTTCTTAGCGATTACTTAGATGATTTTGTTATTTCTTACATTGATGATATATTAATTTATTCGAATAGTTTAGAGGAACATCATGAACACGTTAAAAAGGTGCTTAAAAAATTATTAGAAAATGACTTGTACATTAAATTAGAGAAATGTGAATTCGATGTTACTGAAACCACTTTCCTTGGTTACATTTTATCAAAAGACGGCTTGAAAGTTGATCCTGAAAAGGTTAAAGCTATCCTAGATTGGCCTGTTCCTTCTAATGTAAAGGAAATACAATCATTTATTGGATTATGTAATTATTATAGAATTTTTATCAAGGATTTTGCTAAGATTGCGCGGCCCTTACATAAACTTACCAGGAAAAATGTTCCATTTCTCTGGGGTTCTGATCAACAAAAATCCTTTGATAAATTTAAAGAACTTTTTACTTCTGCTCCAATTTTAAGAAATCCTGATAGTAACAAACCTTTCATTGTGGAAACTGATGCTTCTAATTTCGCTGTTGGAGCTATACTTTCCCAAGAATTTGATGGTCAGTTACACCCAATTGCTTTTATTTCTACCAGTCTAACCAAATCTCAACTAAATTACCCCATTTATGATAAAGAGCTTCTTGCAATTAAAGTTGCTTTGGAAGAATGGCGTCATTACCTTGAAGGTGCTCGCCATCCATTTACTATTTATACCGATCATAAAAACCTTACTTTTCCTAGGAAGCCTGAGCTACTTTCTCAACGACAAATTCGTTGGTATGAATTTCTTTCTCGTTTCGATTTTATTCTTGTGTATCGTTCTGGTAAAAAATCTGGTAAACCAGATATTTTGTCAAGAAGAAGTGATCATTTATTTGATTGTTCTCGTGATGTTTCTTGTTGTGTTATTAATCGTAACTCATGTGACGAGTCCTTAATTAATTCTATTTTGAAATCTTTAAATAATGATGATCTTTTTATAAAAATTAAATCATTTATTTTAAATAATAGTAATGTTAATCCACCTATTAAATTTATTGATAAGTGTAAAATTGATAAGGAAGGTTTCTTACTTTTTGATAACTTAATTTATGTCCCTCAGAATCTTCGTACAAGAGTTCTTGAAATACACCATGACTCTGTTACTGCTGGTCATTTCGGTGTACGCAAAACATTTGATTTGATTAATCGTAACTTTTGGTGGCCTAAGTTACGTAATGATGTTAAAAAGTTTGTTAAGTCCTGTGAAACTTGCTGCAAAGCTAAAGTTCCAAGACATAAACCCTACGGTCTTTTATCTCCTTTGTCTACCCCCGACAGACCATGGTCAGACATCTCCATGGATTTTATTGTTGAATTACCGAAATCCAAAGATATGACCACTGTCATGACTGTTGTAGATAGATTGACTAAAATGGCACATTTTATTCCTTTGCGTTGTCTTCCTACTGCTTCAATTGCTGCCGATTCTTTTATTAACCATATCTTTAGGTTACATGGCTTTCCTGATTCCATTGTTTCGGATAGAGGTACGCAATTTACTTCTGATTTTTGGAATCGTCTTTGCGAATTATTAAACATTAAGTTGTCATTCTCCACTTCGAACCATCCGCAGACTGATGGTCAAACGGAGAGGGTGAACGGAATATTGGAACAATATCTCCGTTGTTTCATAAATGAAAAACAAAATAATTGGGTTGACTTGTTGCCTTTTGCCGAATTTGCTTATAATAATACTCTGCAACAATCAATCAATCAATCACCATTTTTTGCAAACTATGGATTTAATCCAAAATTTAGTTTAGAAATTCCTTCTTCAGATAGTCCTCATAGAGCTGATGTTAGAGTGAAAGATATAAATGAAAATATTAAATTTTTAAAGGAAAATTTAGAGTCAGCTAAAGAAACTTATAAAAAGTATGCCGATTTCAAAAGATCATCCTCGCCAGATTTTGAAGTTGGTAAAAAAGTTTGGTTACTCAAAGGAAATACAACTAAGAATGTAAAAAGGAAATTAGCAGACCAAATGCTTGGTCCATTTGAAATTGTGAAGAAAGTTAGTTCATTAGCCTACGAACTCAAATTACCAAGTAATATGCGTTGTCACCCTGTTTTCCATGTATCTTTACTGGAACCATTTTATGAAAATGAATTTGCTAATAGAAATAATAGGAAAAGAAAGAATATTAAGTTAACTACCGATACCATAAATAAGATTCCTGAAAGAATTATTGATATGAGGACATATAGAGGAAAAAATCGTTTCCTCATATCTTGGAAAGGCCTAGATTCTGTTGAAGATTCTTGGATCGATGAAGATCAAATTTACGATAGACAGCTAATTCAAGAGTACTTTCGTAAATCTAAAAGGAATAAACGAAATAATGTGGTTGATGATGGTGATAAAGATTTTAATGAAGAATACATTAGGCATAAATATCAACCATTTATAATTGACATTCCTTCCCGGAGATTGAACTCTATAGTTCGCAGGAGCTCAACTTAAAGGGCGAGAATGTAAAGATTTAATAAAATCTTTAATAAATTAATTATTACATAATTAATTAATGTAATAAAATTACATAAATTTATGATTTACGTATATGAAAATTAATTATAAATTTATGTAAACTTTTCATAAAGGAAAAATTATTATTTAAATAATTTTGGATAATAACTTAAATCTAAATAATTTATTTAAGTTAGTTAATTTAGTTTAGTTTATTTAAAATAGTTATTCTATTTAACTTAGTTAATTTAGTTTAGTTAGTTTAAAATACTTTAAAATTAATTTCGGAATAGTTTTAAATAGTTAAAATTAGTTTAAATAGTTTACAAAAATAGTTTTGAATTGTAAATATATAAACATTAGTATTAATAATATTTATATAATAAATATATAATAAATGAGTTGTTATTGAATTTAATTATTATTGTAAATAAGTTGAAAGTTTATTAAATTAATTATTGTTTAGTTTAGTTAATTATTATTTAATAAAATTATTAATAAATATTTTGTTTATAAATAAATAGTAATATATGTAAATTAGATAGAAATAATATATTATAATGTAATAATGAAAAAATATAAATACATGTAAATTTCTATAATTAAATCGATGTATTAGTTATTGACTATATGATAGTTAATAACAAAAAGAGATTTAATTTTTTTTTAATTAATAAAGATTATTTTATTTAAAAAAACGAATTTTTATTACGTGTTTTTTTTATTTTTGTGTTAAAATTTGTTATTTGTAATCTGTTTCTGATAGAACTCTTTACAATTAATAATAAAAAATTAATATAAAATATTTAATAATTAATTTTTATTATACAAAGAAATGGCTTTACCATTTCTATTATTTTAAGAAAAAAAAAAAATATAAATAACAGTAAAAAAATTGTATTTTTTTATATTGTAATTTAATATTGTAATTTTTTAAATAAAAAAATTTTAATAAAGGATTTATAAAAACAAAAATTTATTTTGTTTATTAATTTTCTTGTTTGTTTATTTTTTTGTTGTTTATATTAATACTTATTTTTATTTTTCCCTCTCTCCGAACCTTAACATAAAATTTGGTGGAGATATCGGGGATAATAAAATTAAAAATAAGATAATATAAATAATATTAAAATAAATATATTTTTCTTAAAAAAACAATTTTTTTTTTATATTTCGAAGTGTTTGATAATTTATATTATCCGTGAAGCTTCGAATAAATTTTAAATTTTATCTTTTTTTTTTATTTTTCTTGGGCATTGGAGTTAGTACGATTTAGAAGCGTACTTATCTCAGAACTCAAGAAGTAGAGGGTTTTCGGGTTAATTACTCTTAAGAATTAATTGTAGTGACAATTATTCTTAAGCTCTGGTCGTTCTGTTTAATAGTAAGCAGAAGCGCCTGGTGTAAGCACCACATGAAGCCGTAATAGGCGAGCTGGGTTGACTTACATACTACCACTCTACGTTCTGTTTTAAGTACGGAAAATTTCCGGAAATGCCGTTGTTCAAGAAATAATTAATTAATGATAAAATTTAATTTTTTTTTAAGTATTTTATAATTTAAATTTTAACTTTTTTTTTTAGAGTAATAAATAAAAAAAAAAAAAATTTTTTTTTTATAATACAAATAATAATATTAATAATATTTTTATTCTAATAAATATCCAAAAATTTTAAATAGAATTGAAAAAGAACATTTGAGGAAGCTACTTTGTTTAATTTAATATTGATAATTGAAATATTCTTTTCTTATCAAGATTGAATTAAACAAGTTATATTCAGCATAAACAAGCCTTACTAGCTGTCAAGAGGGGGATAGTAGGGGTAATATTAAGATCCTGAAGCGTGTGACGGAACATAGATCACGTGAATAAGGTGACGGAATGAATATTATCGGACGAAAGACCCATAAGCTAGTAGTTTATAATATAACTTGGTCGGTAATTCAACTTGATAATAACAATATTAAATTAATTTTTTTTTTATAAAAATAAGCTTCTAAATAAAAAAAAAATAAATTTAAGTAAATTCAAATAAAAAAAAAAATTCTGTTGAGTGGGTCGAAGAGGAATTCGAGCTCAACTAGTAAATTATTAATATATTTTCATCGTTAAGTGGGTCGAAGGGGAATTCGAGCTTAACTATTCTACGAATTGATATATTTGGTGGTCAAGTTGACGCTAGTTTATATCTTAAATTTATTTGGTTGTTGAATCCATTGTTTACTACTTATTCAAAATAATTAAATTGATAACTTTTGGCTAATTTATTATAAAAAAATAAAACTCTACTACTCAAGAAAAATACATTGAGGTTATTAATCAAATCTTTATTACCTGGTAACACAAAAATATTTTTTTTAATATAACTATTAACCTTGTATACTCTACTTGATTCATTACTACTTCTTTCAATAAATTCAAACATGTCGGAAAACTCTTCTTCTGATAGTGGTGGCTCGTCTAGTGCATCACCCTCTATTCCCAGTCCAGTAGCTATAAATAATAGTCGAATTAATTTTAAAGACTTAAAGAAGGAACTTAAGGGAATAGAAAAACTTAGTAAAGACAACTTAGATATAAAATCCTGGGCCTCTGAACTAAAATTATGGATCAGATATCAGCAAGTGGTTGATCCAGAAACAATATTTATAGCTTGTATTTTGACTTCTACCGGTGAAATAAGAGAAATCATCCAAGATATGGAAAATGATAATATCTTTAGTGATGATGATAATGACGAAGATAATAACATCGGTGATGACAATATTCATAATTTCCCAAGTTTAGACAAAATTGTGGACGAATTAGAAAAATTCTATGGCCTAAAAGAAGATCAAAATGTTCTACTCAGAGAACTTCGTGCACTTAAAATTAAAAGGAACGAAAAAGTGAAAGATTTTAATATACGCTACCGAACTCTTTACCA
This sequence comes from Neocallimastix lanati (nom. inval.), assembly GCA_016946835.1. Classification (NCBI taxonomy): domain Eukaryota; kingdom Fungi; phylum Neocallimastigomycota; class Neocallimastigomycetes; order Neocallimastigales; family Neocallimastigaceae; genus Neocallimastix; species Neocallimastix lanati (nom. inval.). The sequence continues at coordinate 78,491 of JACVTC010000179.1, forward strand.
CAAGTTGGATATTAAAAGACGAAAACGAATTAGTGTATTAGACTATGCCGACTCATTACAAAATAATAAAGAGGCATGGAAAAGAGTTTCCCTTAAGGATAATATTTCTCTCAATAAAGCCTTTGAAATAGCGGAAAAAGTAGATAGACTTATTCCTAAAATTGCTTATGATTCAGACGAAAATACTTATCCTCACTATAATAAGCCCTCCAATTTTAATAAAAAGAAATTTAAACAGAAATCTTTCTCAGAACCAAGAAAGCCAGTAAAAGATTCAGATGTTGAAGATCTAACAAAACGAATGAAAAACTTAACTATTAGTACATGTTTCTTCTGTACGGAAAAAGGTCATTATCAGAATAACTGTCCTAAGCTTAAAGCGATTGTTGATAAAAATCGCCAAGAATATTTCGAAAATAAAAATTTAAATCACTAAAAGGGAGAAGAAGCACTCCCATCGTCAATAAAATTGCTTCAGTCAAATTTCAATCAACCTTAGAAGAACCACAACAAAATCACCTTCAAGAAGTAATAAGTATGGAATCAGAATCAGAAAATGAAGAAGAATTTCATACTGAAAAAGTAAGTAAATCTGACTTAGAAGAAAATGAAAGTTATTTATGCGCTGCAATTAAACGAAAAAAAGATGACAAACTAGAATCTAGTCCAGGAAAGAAAATACATCGAAGTCTTAAAGATAATCCTAGACCAATTGCAACACCTGCATTAAGAAAGAAAAAAGAAAATGAACTAATGGAAAACCCAAAGCAAAAATCAACTCGGAGTCAGATTCACCCATCAATACTTACGCAACCTTTAATTAATAAGGAAAAAGAAAAAGAAAAAGAGCTACGTGATAAAGAACGAGCTAATACTTCAAAAAGACAAGTTAAAACTATTGAAATTGACAAATCAGAAACTAATAATATTATTGATATTACTTCAAATAATACTCCTGATAATACAACAGAACAAACTTTAACAAAATTGGTGAATGATAAAATTAATAATAAATCTTCTATAACCAAAACTGCAAGAGTACCAAGAATTCTTCAAATGATTGCGAATCAAAAACCATATGATGTTATTGAAGATCTGAATAACATCAAATGTAATATTACCTTAGCCCAACTACTAGATGTGTCTCCAAAAGTAAAGACCAAAGTCATACAAGGCTTAAAATTTGAAAAAGACCAAACAAAAATTTCTGGTGCTGTAAACAATGTTTGTGCTACGACTATCTTAGTAAATAATATTGATCATACATATAAGAGTAAGAATATAGAACCTAATGAAGATGATATCGCAATGGTAGACGTTGAGGTAGATGGAGTAAAAGGAAAAGCTTTAATGGACTCCTGTAGTAACCTTAATATTGTAACACAGCAATTTTTGGATAAACTTCCTACAACTTATGAACCTATCGATGTTAGTTGCGGTAGAATTCGATTAGCTACCCAAAATGAAGAATACTCAGAAGATTACATTGTCCAAATTCCCTTAAAAATTAATAACTTTGAAATGATAGCTAAATGCAGAGTAGTTGATAAAGAAGACCCGTTCTATGATATTCTTATTAATTTAAAAACTTTAGTAGATTATAAATTATTTATCCATCCAACATTGTATAGTCTCTGTTATATGAATGATAATGGACTTATTGATGTGATAGCTCCAATTAACAACACTTATGATGAAGAAGAAAAATTAATGTGTGTATTAAAAGCAATACCTGATGAAAACAACAACGATCTTAAGAAAATAGAAGGTTTACCTCCTAAAGAATATATTCATAACAAAAAGTTCACTGACACCCTTAATAAAATGTTCATAGAACAAATTATACAACTGCTTGAGGATTATTTAGTAATTATAGCCACCTCATCTGAAGAATTAACTCCTTCTGACTTATCACCACATAAAATTAGATTAAAACCTGGTGTAAAACCAATTAAACAGAAATATTATAGAGTAACCAAATATAAATCTGATATTCTAAAAGAAGAACTTACCAAATTGATCAATAAGAAACTAATTGAACCGTCGTATTCAGAGTGGTCCTCCCCAGTAGTTTTAGTTCCTAAACATAATGGAAAGTGGAGAATGTGTATCGACTACCGAAAAGTAAATGATGTTACCATTAAAGACTCTTACTCTTTGCCAAATATTGATGAAATTTTCGATAGCTTAGATGGAGCCAAAATTTTTACTACAATGGATCTCTATTCTGGTTACCATCAAATACTAATGGATGAAGAAAGCGTTGAAGTAACCAGTTTTACTACTAAGTTGGGTAATTACCAATTCAAGGTAATGCCTTTCGGATTAACTGGAGCTCCTGCTACCTTCCAAAGAGAAATGAATAAGATTCTCTTTCCTTACATTGGTGAATTTGTTTTTAACTTCATTGACGATATTTTGATCTATTCAAAAACAGTTGAAGAACATCTCGATCACATTAAGAAAGTATTAGACGTATTCAAGGAACATAAACTCAAGATCAACATTGAAAAATGTTCTTTCATGCAATCTGAAGTAGAAGTTCTAGGTCACAAGGTATCTGACAAAGGCTTAAGTCCTCTGGATAGCAAAATAGAAGCTATTAAAAAATGGATAGCACCTACTGATCTCCATGAATTACGATCCTTCTTAGGAGCAATTGGATACTACAGAACTTTTATCGATAAATATGCACAGATCACAGCTCCTCTTTGTAAGTTATTGCGAAAAGGTGTTAAGTACCAATGGAAAGATGAACAAGAGAAAAGCTTTAAAATGCTTAAGGAAAAATTAATGAATGCCCCAATTCTAAAATTCCCTTCTTTCAATAAAGAGTTTATTATAAGAACTGATGCGTCCTATGATGGAGTAGGTGGTGTACTACTACAAAAGAATGAAGAAACTAACAAAGAACACCCAATTCATTATACGAGTCGAACACTAACCAAAAGTGAGAAAAATTACGGAATAACTGATTTAGAAGGAACAGCCTTATTCTATTGCTTAACTAAATTCAAATCATATATAATGGGAAAGCCTCATAAAACTATTATATATACAGACCATAAACCCTTAGTCGGACTGTTCAACAAGAAAGAACCAACAAATGCTAGACAAACTAGATGGTGCATGGCTGCTAACCTTTTGGGGGTTGAAATCTGCTATGAATCAGGTAAAAAGAATGTTATTGCAGATGCCCTATCAAGAATGAAGAATGACACTGACAAGAAGGTATTAGTTACCAAAATTACAAAAGAAGTCGACGAATCTCTTTTATCTAAAGTAGTAAAAGAATTTATTGAAGAAAAGTTTACTATAATCGATGGTGTTGAATATTTCATAGATGGAAATATCTACCGAAAATTAGTTACTGATCTTAACGAAAAATTAAAGCTAATTCTAGAAGCCCACCAAATCGGTCATGAAGGTTATCACAAAACTTATCAACGACTTAGGAAAAGCTATTACTGGAATGGTATGGTAAACGACATTAAGAGGATTATAGCTAAATGTGAAAAGTGCCAATTGAATAAACCTCAACCATATCCAAAACCAACAGAAGATATTCCAACTGAAGTGGAAGGACCCTTTACTCACCTTGGTCTTGATATAATTGGACCTTTAGAGAAAACTTCCAACAACAATCAATATATTATGGTGGTAGTCGATTATTTCACCAAGTGGGTTGAAGCCGAACCTACAGAAAATGTAACCTCTAAAGAAGTTATAAAATTCCTTATCAATGTTTTTGCACGCCATGGAGTACCTCAAGTGATTACTACGGACAATGGTGTCCAATTTACTTCCGATATGACCAAGATATTCCTCGATCTCTATGATGTATACGTGAAATTTAGTACCACTTATCACCCTGAAACTAATGGACTCACAGAGAATAGAAACAAAGAGATAGGAAAATTACTTCGACTTCTAAGTGAAAAGCACAAGGAATGGGATGAAGTACTACCTTCTGCTTTATGGGCCCTTCGTACTACCAAGAATTCTGTCACTAATCATTCAAGTTTCGAGCTGGTATATGGAAGAGAAGACCAGCAACCTTTCGATATCGCTGCAAGACCTACTATAGGAATAAACAAGTCATCTGATGAGATCTTACTCGAAAAGTTTGTTAACCACTACTTATGGACAACAGAAGCCGCTGCAAATGTGAAAAATGCGAATAAATATTGGGCCAATAGAAGAGAAAGCAAGAACAGCATGAATCAAGCTAAAAATATTAGGCCTGGAGACTTAGTCTTAGTCCGAAATTTTTCTAGAACCAAACTTGAACCATATTTTGTTGGACCTCTTCAAGTATTAAAGAAACAATTCAATACGGTAACTCTTGTGGACCCTAAATCTGGAATCCAAATGAACCGCAATGTCCATTTAAAGAATATAGTAAAGTTTAACTCAGCTTCTGTATAGCTTGAGTCTTAGTGGGGGCATCTTGATAAAGAATGCCCAAATAATGTTCTTTTGGTTATGCATCTTAAATGATTCATTTAACCCTTAAACAAATTATTTGATTCTTTATTCTTTTGGAACTTTCTATATTCTAATAAATTAATCTATATTCCTAATTAGTACAAATTAAATTATACTATTTAAAAAAGTATATTTAAAATTAATTCCTTATCTATGCTACCTTTATTATTCTTATCTATATTTTATTATTATTAAAATCCTTATCAATATTATATAGTTTATTTTATCAATTTTCTTTATAGTTTATCAAAATCTTATCAATATTTCTTTTATTAATATTAAACTTATCAATATCAATTATTTCTTTGGAAAATTCCAAATTAAAAAAATTGTATTAATGATTACTAATAAAAGATTAAACATAAAAGGAAATAATTATATTATTATTATATGTTTTATTATAAATATTATATTATAAATTTGATGAAATGATTATAATTTTTATATTAATAATTTAAATAATATTATTTTTCTAAACTTAGTAAAATTAAACTTTAGGATTAAATAAATATTACTAAACCACAGAATTAACTTCTGTAAAATAAAAAAATTTGTCTTTTAAAATATATAATTAAGTAGATTAGTAATAAATAATTAGTAATAGATTAATATATAAGTATTATTTATTATAAGTTAAATAATAATTATATTAATAATAAAAAATTAATATAAAATATTTAATAATTAATTTTTATTATACAAAGAAATGGCTTTACCATTTCTATTATTTTAAGAAAAAAAAAAATATAAATAACAGTAAAAAAATTGTATTTTTTTATATTGTAATTTAATATTGTAATTTTTTAAATAAAAAAATTTTAATAAAGGATTTATAAAAACAAAAATTTATTTTGTTTATTAATTTTCTTGTTTGTTTATTTTTTTTGTTGTTTATATTAATACTTATTTTTATTTTTCCCTCTCTCCGAACCTTAACACTATTGGTAAAGAATGAATTAATAACCTTTATTTTATTATTAATAATTCTTTACTAAATTGTACTTTCCTATATTCTTGATAACCTAAACTTAATAATAAAATTTAATTTATTTTGATATAAATTAATTTTAACTTGTAAATAATGTAAATAAATTTTAATTAATTATTTTATTGTTATATTATTAAATATATGTATATTAAAATACAATTGTAAATATTAAAATTATACTTTTAAGATACTAAATTATTAAAACTATTAATTAAATATTATTATAAAAATTATTATAAAATTATTAAAATTATTAATTAAATATTATTCTAAAAATTATTATAAATTATTAATATTATAAAATTATTAAAATTATTAAATATTATTATAAAAATTTATTTATTATAACTATTAAATATTATTATAAAATTATTAAGATTATTAATTAAATTTATTATTAAAAATTATTATTAAAAATTATTACTTATTATAAAAATTATTATTTAAATATTATCAAATTTATTAATTAAATATTATAAAAATTTTATTTTATTTTGAAAATAATTACAAGTATTATTTAAAATAATTAAAGATTATTAAATTTATTATATTAATCTTTAAAAACAATTTATTTAACTTAAAAATATCAAAGAAAATAGTAAAAACTATTTTCTATATATTTATTTTATAATTATTTTTAATTAAATTATATTTGAATATTATATTATTATATTTATAAAAATTAAAACAAAAATGAATTATTGATATAAAATTAATTCAATAATTCTATAAAATTACTTAAATTATAAACAAATAATTATACTTTAAATTTATAAAAAAATATAAATATTGTAACAATTTCTTAAAAATTAAATATGTGTACTTTAAATAATAAAATTTTATATTAATAAAAAAAAAATAAATAACTTTTAATAAAGATTTATTTTTTTTAAAATCAAAGCAGGGTAATACCCGTCCCCCCCTGCTTGATTTTAAATATCTAAGTGTCAACCCCGAGTCTACCACTTTTGTGTAAGAAATCATAATTATTCAATAATGAATAATTAATATTTCTTATAATTAATGAAAAATAATTAATAATTTATAATTATTTATAAAATAATAATTATTTTTAAAAAAATATTTATTTTAATAATAATTAATATATTCATTGATTTTAACTTATAAATTTATTTAATAGTTATATTTTCATATATTGATCTAAATTTATTTACATATTATAATTTATACATTTATATAAATAATATAAAATTTATTTACTTATTATTATTATTCATTTAAATAGAATTTTTACAAAAAATTATGTAAATTTGTATTTAATATTTTACCATAAAAATATTAGTTATTTTAATTAAAATGAATTATGTATTTTATAATGTATTATAAACTATAAATGTATCTAATCTATCATATTATTTAATCTTTATTTTTTAAATGAAAAAAAAAAAAAAAAAAAATCTTTTTTTTCATTAATTCCTATCCTATCAATATTTAATATTTTATAATTAATTAGAAAATCGGTAATTAATGTTTTTTCCTAACAAATAGGTTTTCTTTAATTATACGATGATCAATATGATTAGAATATTGATCGAAAAACTATTTAGGTTTTTCTTCTAATCTTTTCCTAAATAGATTTTTTGTTAAGATTAGAAAACAAATTTATTTAACCGATTAATTTTTTAAAAAATATAAATAGGACTCTTGAATTCTCTTTGAGAAATCAAGAGTTATTATTTTAAGAAAATATAATAAATAATAACAAATAAAATAAATTTTTTTATTTATATATCAAAAAAAAAACTGTTATTAATCATAAAAGGTTTTTTTTTAAAGAATATTTTCAACTACTATTCTGCCGTTGCTTGGTTATTGTTTGTTATATTTACTTATAATAAACTCTGTAATATTAAGTATAATTTTTATTTTTTTTTAATTTTATTTTCTCAATTTTAATATTATGTAAAAATAATATTAAAATTGTAGATAATAGTTATATTAATTAATTTTAGTTTTAGTATAGCTATTACAATAATAACTCTTCTAATTTAATAATTAAATAGTATTAGTATAATATATTATAATAAGATCAAAAAAAAAAAAAAAAAAAAAAAAAAATTTAATTAAAATCAGTATAATTGATTGGAAGATCTAATATAATAGTAAATGGAAGAAATAATAATAAATTGATTAATTTTATAGTATTAATTATTGGAAGGGATATATATTAAATAAATAAATTTATTCTAGTGAAAAAAAAAAAAAAATTTTTTTATTAAATATAATTTTAGTTAGTAAAAAAAAAAAAAAAAAAAAAAAAAAAAAAAAAAAAAAAAAAAAAAAAATTTATTAAATAAATATAATTTTAGTTAGTGAAGAAAATTATATTAAATAAATAAATATATATTTAGTTAGTGAAGAAAATTATATTAAATAAATAAATATATTTTTAGTTAGTGGAAAAAAAAAAAAATAATTAAAAAATAAAAAATTAAAAAAAAAAAAAAAAAAAATAAATAAATAAATAAATAAATAAAATACTTTTATACTACACTTATCTTTATTTTCTTTTTATTTTACTCTATTATACTCTATTTATATTATTAAAATTTTAAATATGGAAAGTGAAGAAGCAACAAGTACAAAAAATAATTTTCAAATTCCAATAATCAATCCCAATAATATCGATGCTTCGAAATTTATATCAGCAATAACCGATTTTATTCCTACATTCTTCTCCCCAAATGGAGTTCTTACCAAAGAAGGAGAAACAAATATAAAGCCGAATATTCAAGAAGTTTTAATACAATGTGAGAGTTTTTTCATCGATCATCCAAATTCATTTCAAAGCGATGAAAACAAAAATACATACGTAATAAATAAATTAAATGGTCTACCTAGAAGATGGGGTCTCTCTCTATTAGTTGATGGTACACTGAAAACTCTGAGCTACCAAAAATTTAAGAAGTTAATACTCAAGAATTTTGACTCGGGTGATGAGAAGAAGCAGAAGTACATGCTGATGAAGCAGTTATGGGATTTGAAGCAAGAACAACTTGGAAAGGTTGCTGAATTCACGATAGAGTTCCGAAGATTAGCAGCAAGGCTTAAATGGCCAGATGAAGTTTTCATCGACATAATTGGAAAAGGTCTACTGGATGAAGTACGTGAAGAATATGATAAAATAAAGAAGCCAAAAACACTATTTGAAGCTACAAATGTTATTATTGACATAGACAAAAAATGCTACTTGGAGACCAAAATTCGCAATTCCTGTCATTTTAGAAACCACAAAACAAAGTCATTTAATAGAAAGAAATATGAATTCAATAAAAGCAGTACTAAGTCGAGAAATTTACATCATAGGAAGAACAAGTTCAAAAAAGAAATACTCTCTGCTAATTATACACCAAATAGTTCCAATTCTATGACAACTACCTTTGTTATATCTACCAACTCAAAGTCTTTCAAAATTAATTTACTAATTGATTCAGGCTCTGCCAAAAGCTTTATTTGCAAGGACTTTATTTCAGCTAATAAAATTCCAATCTCAGGCCTTTCTTCTCCTATTAGTATCCAATTGCCCAATAGTAAAAGTATGGTAATTAAACAATCTACGAAGCCTTTAAAACTGAAAATAATGGACCATATTGAAACCTATGAATTCTACGTTGGTAATCTACAACTTCAAGGTATAAGTGGTATTTTAGGAAGGGATTGGCTCTCGATTCATAATCCCTATATCAACTTTAAATCCAATAAAATCTATTTCTTGGAAAGTAACTGTGGACAACATTGTCATTCCTGTAAAGGAAATAAATTTATATTCCGTTCTAATAATATAACAGCACCTATGCTAGAAGAATCCTCACAATGCGGCCATGACTCAATCATACCTTCATTTATTTCTGAAGATGAACTATATGATGAGGATATATGTTGTGTAATTGTTGAAAGTCAAGAACAAGTCAAAACTGATAAAAGTAATAACAAAAATGAACTTAAAAATAAAAATAAAATTCTCAATAATAAGAAACTTAGAAATAAAAATAAAATTCTCAATAATAAGAAACTTAGAAATAAAAATAAAATTCTCAATAATACGAAACTTAGAAATAAAAATAAAATTCTCAATAATATGGAACTTAGAAATAAAGATAAAATTCTCAATAATAAGAAACTTAGTACTAAAGAAATCATTCAAAAATACTATTCAGATCTAATGAAAGTCTTTAAAAAAGAAGAAGCTGATAAATTACCTCCCCACCGGAGCTATGACATAACAATCGACTTGATCCCTGGAGGACAATTATTCTTTGGACCAATATATCCTTTAACTACGGTGGAAATGAAAGCCTTGAAAGAATATATCGAAGAAAATTTAGCTAAAGGCTTCATTCGAAAATCAAAATCCCCAGCTGGTGCTCCAATATTGTTTGTTAGAAAACACGATGGTTCTCTCAGGTTATGCGTGGATTATCGCCGTCTGAATGCTATTACAATCCGTAATAGTTACCCACTGCCAAGGATTAACGATTTAATGGAAGTATTTAAAGGATCAAAGATTTTTACCAGACTTGACTTAAGGTCTGCGTATAATCTTGTCAGAATAAAGGAAGGACATGAGTATCTTACAGCCTTCCGTACTCCAATAGGTCATTTCGAGTATCTTGTAATGCCTTTCGGCTTACGTAATGCTCCTTCAGTTTTTCAAAGATTCATACAAGATACATTGTCAGAAATCACTGGATCCTTTGTTCAGGCATATTTGGATGATATAATTATCTTTTCTCCTGACTTTGATACTCACATTAAGCATGTTCGTCATGTTCTTACTCTACTAATAAAAAATGGCTTATTCGTGAAATTAGAAAAATGTGAATTTCACGTATTTGAAACTACATTCTTAGGTTTCACGGTTTCTATACATGGACTCACTATGGATAAGGATAAATTAAAATCAATTTTGGAATGGCCCATACCCAAAAACATCAAAGAACTCCAAAGTTTTCTTGGTTTAGGGAATTACTACAGAAAATTTATAAAAAACTTTGCTGAAATCATTGAACCTTTGCGGAAACTTTTAAAAAAGAATGCTGATTACTTATGGAACGAGGAAGCAAATAATGCATTTAATAAACTTAAAAATGCTTTCCTCAACAATGAAGTACTTATCTTTCCCGATCCAGAGAAAGAATTTGTAGTAGAAACAGATGCCAGTGATTTTGCTGTTGGCTGCATTCTTTCCCAAGTTAGCCCTAAGGATAATTTATTACATCCTGTAGCATTTTACTCTCGCTCTATGAATAAGGCTGAAGTTAATTATACAATTTACGACAAAGAACTTCTAGCCATTATTACAGCATTTGACGTATGGAGGCATCATCTTGAAGGTGCCAAATATCCAGTTCAAATTCTTACAGACCATAGGAACCTACTTTATATGAAGAAACCTCAACATCTTAATCAGAGGCAAATTCGTTGGAGCCTCTTCTTATCTAAATTTGACTTTAGAATTGCTTATAGACCGGGAGTTAGTTCTGGTAAACCGGATTCCTTGTCAAGAAGACCGGACTATAAGAAGAATAACTCCTTAGAGGGCTCATCTATCATCAATGATGATGTATTCTGCTGTACAATCGACAGAAATATCAATAGCTTAAAAGAGTCCCAGTTGTCTGATAAATTTTGTCAAGATACGATAAGAAAGATCCAAGAAAAATCTGGTAAAGTTAAAAGCTCCATATTCAGCCTCATTAAAGGTATCCTACATTTCCAAAATAGAATAATTGTGCCAGCATCACTCAAGGCTAGACTCCTAAAATCCTTTCATGATACTCCAACTAGTGGCCATCAGGGGGTAGATAGGACCCTCGAAAAACTTAGAAGGTACTACTGGTGGCCTAATATGAAAAAGGACGTTATTAATTACGTTCATTCATGCGAAGTATGTGGAAGAAACAAGATAAGAAGACATAAACCGTATGGCAAGTTACAGCCACTCCCCATTCCTACAAAACCCTGGGAAGTTATAGGTGTCGATTATATTGTTTACCTCCCTACTTCAAGAGATTGTACTTGTATCATGGTAGTATCGGACCACTTAACTAAAATGGTCCATTTAGTCCCTTGCTCTGATGTTCCTTCTGCTGATCAAACTGCAAAGCTCCTTCTTCTCAATGTGTTCAAATTTCATGGATTTCCTAAAACTATTATTTCGGATCATGGCTCACAGTTTTCTTCGGAATTTTGGACCTCCTTGTGTTATGCCCTTCAGATAAAGCCCAGATTAGCTACTGCTCACCACCAACAATCTAATGGTCAAGTAGAGCGTGCGAATGCTGTTATTGAACAATATCTTCGTTGTTATTGTTCTACTGCTCAAAGTGACTGGTGTTATTATCTACCTTTATGTGAGTTTGCTTATAATAATTCTCTACATAGTTCCATTGGTATGTCGCCTTTTTATGCAAACTACGGCTTCCATCCCAATTGTTTTATAGATTCACCTCCTATTCTTTTAAAGGATAATGCTTCATGCTTAACTAGGGATTGGTCTTCACATTTCGAATCTCTCAAGAAACACCTTATAAATGCAAAAGAAGACTACAAAAAATATGCGGATGTTGGAAAAGCTGAAGGCCCAAATTTCAATGTTAATGACTTAGTATGGTTAAGAAGATACTACTTTACCAACGAACCCGCGAAAAAATTAGCTTCTCAATATCTCGGTCCATTTAAAATCATTGAGAAAGGGCAAAGAATGAACTACCGTTTGGAGTTACCGGAAAACCTCCATCTCCATCCGGTATTTCATATCTCTCAGCTTGAGCCATATACAAAAAGAAATCCAGAATTATCAGAACCATTAGAAACAGAAGAAGAAAGAAGAGCAATGTTAGAAATCATAATTATTCAATAATGAATAATTAATATTTCTTATAATTAATGAAAAATAATTAATAATTTATAATTATTTATAAAATAATAATTATTTTTAAAAAAATATTTATTTTAATAATAATTAATATATTCATTGATTTTAACTTATAAATTTATTTAATAGTTATATTTTCATATATTGATCTAAATTTATTTACATATTATAATTTATACATTTATATAAATAATATAAAATTTATTTACTTATTATTATTATTCATTTAAATAGAATTTTTACAAAAAATTATGTAAATTTGTATTTAATATTTTACCATAAAAATATTAGTTATTTTAATTAAAATGAATTATGTATTTTATAATGTATTATAAACTATAAATGTATCTAATCTATCATATTATTTAATCTTTATTTTTTAAATGAAAAAAAAAAAAAAAAAATCTTTTTTTTCATTAATTCCTATCCTATCAATATTTAATATTTTATAATTAATTAGAAAATCGGTAATTAATGTTTTTCCTAACAAATAGGTTTTCTTTAATTATACGATGATCAATATGATTAGAATATTGATCGAAAAACTATTTAGGTTTTTCTTCTAATCTTTTCCTAAATAGATTTTTTGTTAAGATTAGAAAACAAATTTATTTAACCGATTAATTTTTTAAAAAATATAAATAGGACTCTTGAATTCTCTTTGAGAAATCAAGAGTTATTATTTTAAGAAAATATAATAAATAATAACAAATAAAATAAATTTTTTTTATATATCAAAAAAAACTGTTATTAATCATAAAAGGTTTTTTTTTTTTTTTTTAAAGAATATTTTCAACTACTATTCTGCCGTTGCTTGGTTATTGTTTGTTATATTCTGTATAATTAAGTATAATTTTTATTTTTTTAATTTTTATTTTCTCAATTTTAATATTATGTAAAAATAATATTAAAATTGTAGATAATAGTTATATTAATTAATTTTAGTTTTAGTATAGCTATTACATTTTGATAAGAATGTACTAAATAATGCATTCTTAATTAAATCTACGATTTATTTCTAATACATTATGTGTACATTATTATTTTTGTACTTTAATAAAATTTTAAATCCAAAGATCAAAAATTAAATCAAAAATTATATTAAACTTTATATTTTTATATTAAATCTTATATTAATAGTAATATTTTTATATATTTAAAACTTATATTAGCAATATTAATAATAAATCTTATTTTTTTATTTTTATATTAATAATGAAAATTTGTATTAATAATATTTTTATATATTGATAATTAAAAATTTACATATTATATTTTAACTTTTATTATAAAATTTTATATCGAAATGTTTTATTTTATATTGAAAAATATTTTATTTTATTAAAAACCTTTATATTAGAATAGTATTTTTATTTTTATTTGAATATTTTAACAGATTGTAATAAAAAAATATAGCCAATTAAATAAATTCTTATTAGTAATATTTTAGATAGATTATAAAAAAAAAAAAAAAAAAAAAAAAAAATGTTTTATTAATATTATAAATGTATTTTATTTATATTGTTATAATTAAATTTTATATAATTGATTATAAAACTCAATTTAAATTTAATAGTTTTTATAAAAAAAAAAATAAATAAAATGTAATTTAATGGCAAGAACAACTTTTATACCTTGAAAAAAAAGTATAAATAGTTGTAAATTTTGCTACTAATTTTTAAATATCATCAAAACATCAAGTAAAATTAATAAAATAAATAAATAAAAAAATAATAAACAAATAAATAAAATTTTTGTTTCTTACTTTATTTTTATTTAATTCTCTAAAACCTTAACATTTATATGGTGGAGATATCGGGGAATTAAATAGAAATAATAGTAAATAACATAGATTTTTTTTTAATTTTTTTTTTATTTTATATTGATAAACAAGTAAGTCGTTAATCCTTTGATTAACCTATGGCGCTTGTTTGATATATATATAAAAAAAATTTTTTTTAAATAAGTAAAATTAAGATTCAAAAAAAAAAAAACAAATTTTGTAAAATTATAACAAGGAGCGGATAGAGCTCATACACAGTGTATTCTCAGATAGCAACAAATTAACTCTATTCATAGTAGGTTATTGAATAGTAGTTAATTTGGAGATTAATTGGAAAGTAGACGAAGGTATTTGGTTACCGACCCGGTAATAATAGTTCAGCCTTCAACGTTTCAACACACGAAGGTGCGAATAAGGAGCTTACGTCACCGAAGGCGTAAGATTGTTTTTTTTATATATATATTTTTTTTACTTTTCTTTGTACTAGTTATAAGGCACTTTATTATATAAAGTATCAGACTTTGGCTAACTTCGCCATTTAAATTATTTTTATTTTTTTTTATTACTGATACTTTATTTGTTTAATAATTCCTGTAAAAGAATCTTAATTTACTTTGAAAATATTGTGTTTTTAGTTAATTTTTATTAGTTAATAAAAATATTATTGAATACTTTTAAAATTTTTTTTATTCCGTACATAGATTATCGGATTAAGTTTATCCTACATAGTAATTGGGCTAGTGGGCTCTGAACTGCTATATTTTATATTGAATATAGTAATCGTGGCACACGCGTGGCATGACACCATTAGGTAAGCTGCACGTCAGACAGTGTGTACTATCAGATTGTACGACAATAAAGATTATTTTTTGTGTTTAATAATTATAATTAATTAATAATTTTATTAGCTATAACAATACAATATTTATTGTTTAAAAAGAAAATTTTTTGAAAGGTGAAAATAATAAATAAAACTTTGCTTCTAAATTTATTACTACAAATATACTAAATTACAAAATTCAAGTGGTCGATAAAGATTTCGAGCTTGAAAAATATTCTATTAAGTTGTCGATAAAGATTTCGAACTTAAAATTATTCTATTAAGTTGTCGATAAAGATTTCGAACTTAAAAATTATTCTTAATAAAGTAGTCGAAAAGAACCTCGTGCTTTATAATTTCTACTAAGTTGTCGATAAGGATTTCGAGCTTATATCTACTAAAGAAAGCAAATAAAATTATTATTTTCAAAAGTTACTAAAATATATTGTTTTAAAAATTGATTCGATATTAAATTACCTATTAAATTATATTTTTAAAGTTTTATTTCCAAATTTATTCTTATTTAATCACCTCATTAATATACAACAAGAAATATTTAAACAAAATGTCCAAGGAAACAACTTTGAGCTTTAAAGAATTGAAAGAAGAATTAAGAGATATTGTGAAACTTAGCAAGGACAATTTAGATATTAAGTCCTGGGCTACTGAATTAAAACTTTGGATCAAGATACAAGGTATCACAGATCCAGAAACAATATTTAATGCTTGTTTACTTACCAGCTCTGGTGAAGTACAACGCGTTATTGAAGATTTGGGAGAAGATAGTGATGATGAAAGTGATGATTCATCAGATGAAGAAGAAGAAGATGATGAAGAAGAAAATGTTGATGATGATATTAAATTTCCTTCTCTTGGAAAAACTATTTCAAGTCTTGAAAATTTTTACGGTATTAAAGAAGACCAAAATTTACTTCTTAAAGAACTTCGTGCAATGCGAATTAAAAGAAACGAAAAGATTAAAGACTTTAATGTAAGATATAGAACTTTGTACACTAAACTTGATAAAAAGAGAAGAAAGCGCATTGGTGTACTAGATTATATTGATTCTATTCAAAATAATTATGAAGCCTGGAAGAAATTATCCCTTAAAGATGATATAAGTATGGATAAAGCTTTCAAAATTGCCGAGAAAGTAGATAGACTTTCTGTAAGGAACAATAATATTAATACCTATAATGTTAATAATTCCCAGCATAATCAAAATAATCAAAACAGTACTACTTCAAGACTTTATCCTAAAAGAAGAAACGAAAATTTCCAAACAAGTCAAACAAATAATAAACTGAAACCTCAAGATATTATAGAAGTATCAACCCAGAAAATGAGAAATTTATCTGTTAAAACTTGCTTCTTCTGTAAGGAAGAAGGTCATTACTCATACTATTGTCCTCAATTAAATAAGATTATGGAAAAAAATAAAAAAGAAATATATTCCAAAAAGTCTTTAAACTTCTAAATGGGAGCAGAAGCACTCCCAATGACAAAACAATAGCTTCATTAAAAAATTTACAAAAGAATCTAATTACCAAGAATACTCCAATTGATAATAATTCCTTTAATGAAGAATCTGAAGAATCTGATTTTAGTGACACAACTGAAAGTGAGGATGATATCATTATAAATGCTATAAAAAGAAAAATGAATGATAATAACAGCGAAAAAGAAGAAAATAATTCCAAGAAAGTACATAAAAGTTTAAAAGATAATCCACGTCCTTTCGCAACTCCTGCTTTAAGAAAGAAGAAAGAAAATGAGCTACATAATAAACCAAATAAAGTTTATAAAAATCAAATACTTCCTTCAATTTTAACTCAATCAAATATTAATAAAGAAAAACAAAAAGAAAAGGAATTAAGAAATATGACAAGAGTAAGAGAAAGTAAAGAAGAAAACAACAATTATTCATCAAAAGGAAAGGAAAAAGTTGAATCTGAAGATATACTTGTAATCGATAATGAAATAGAAGATCTAGAAATGAATAAAGATAATCAACAAAATAAAACTAATACTTTGGAAAAATTAATTTCAACAAAAACTAAAGAAACTAATAATGAAAATACTCAGTTAGTAAAAAGGAATATCAAAATGATGAATAATAAAGAACCTTACAATATTATGGATGATTTAAATAATCTTAAATCCAGTATTACGATAGGTCAACTCTTGAATGCATGTCCTAAAATTCGTTCACAATTAACTCAAGGTTTAAAGTTAGAAAAATCTAAAATAATTGGAACTGTAGACAATGTAATAGCACGAACTTTATTAGTAAATAACTATGATCATAGCTACATAAGTAAAAGTAATGAAGTAGCCGAAGAAGACTTAGCAATGGTTGATGCAAGTGTTGACGGAGTACTAGGAAAACTTTTAATTGATTCTTGTAGTAACCTAAGCATCGTTACTAAGCAGTATTTTGATAAATTACCTGGTGAATATGAAACAGTTGGAAAAAGTCGTGGAAGAATCCAACTAGCAACACAAGATGAAGAATACTCGGAAGGAATTATTGTTCGATTACCAGTAAAAATTAATAATTATGAATTTAATGCGGACTTTAGAATTATTGAGAAAGAAGACTCTTTTTATGATATTTTAATAAACTTTAAAACTCAAATCGATCATTGTTTATTTATTCATCCAACCTTAAACAGTCTATGTAAACTTTTGTCAGAAAGTGAATACGAAGAAATAGCTAAAATAAATAATCAATATTATGATGAAGAAAGCATAATCTGCACTATTAGAAAAGTTGAAGAAACGAATAATGAAAAGGAAATTATAAAGGAATTAACTCCAATGGAATTTATTGACAGTGATGAATTTTTAAGTACCTTGAATAAAGATTATAAAGAACAAATTATTAAAATACTCAAAGAAATGATTGACATAGTTGCCACTTCAACAGAAGAACTAACTCCTTCTAAACTTTCACCACATAAGATCCGTTTGAAAGCAAATGCAAAGCCAGTAAAATTAAGAAGTTATAGGTTAACTAAATTAAAATCAGATATCTTAAAAGAAGAACTTACAAAGCTTATTAAGAAAGGATTGATAGAACCATCCTGTTCAGAATGGTCATCTCCAGTAATACTTATTCTAAAACACAATGGAAAGTGGCGCTTGTGCATTGACTACCGAAAAGTCAATGATATGACAGAAAAAGATTCTTATTCAGTTCCATATATAGATGAAATTTTTGATAGTCTCGGAGGAGCTAAAATATTTACAACTCTTGATTTATTTTCTGGTTTTCACCAAATCTTAATGGATGAAGAAAGCGTTGAAGTAACCACTTTCACTACTAAGTTTGGAAATTATCAATTTAAGGTTATGCCTTTTGGACTTACTGGAGCTCCCTCAACCTTCCAAAGAGAAATGAATAAAATTTTATTCCCTTTTATTGGTGAATTTGTTTACGTATTTATTGATGATGTTTTGATCTATTCAAAAAGTATCGAAGAACATTTAATTCATATTAAACAAGTATTAGAAGTATTTAAAGAAAACAAGTTAAAAATTAATATTGAAAAGTGCCATTTTCTTCAAACTGAAGTTGATGTATTAGGTCACAAACTTACTACTAAAGGATTAAGTCCCATGGAAAGTAAAATAACAGCTATTAAGAAGTGGGAAGCCCCTTCATCAATTCATGAATTAAGATCATTTCTAGGAGCAATAGGATATTATCGTGACTTTATTCCTAAATATGCTCAAATTACCTCACCTTTATGTAAATTATTGAAAAAGAATACTAAATATGAATGGAATAAAGAACAACAAGAAAGCTTTGAACTCCTAAAAGAAAAATTAATCAATGCACCTATCCTAAAATTTCCGTCATTTGACAAACCTTTTATCATTAGAACTGATGCTTCGTATAATGGAATTGGTTGAGTTCTTTTACAAAAAGAAGAAGAAACCGATAAGGAGCATCCAATACATTTTATAAGTAGAAGTTTGAAGAAAGCTGAAAAGAATTATGGTATCACAGATTTGGAAGGAACAGCTTTGTTTTACTGTATGACTAAATTTAAATCTTATATTGAAGGAAATCCATTACCTACAACTATTTACACAGATCATAAACCATTAGTTGGTTTATTTAAGAATAAAGAACCTTTGAATGCAAGGCAAACAAGATGGTGTCTAACCGCTAGTATGCTTGGAATTAATATAAAATATGAATCAGGCAAAAAGAATGTGTTAGCTGATGCTCTTTCAAGAATGAAAAGTAAGGAAGAGAGAAAGATATTATTAACAAAAATTACTAATGGAAATAATGAAGAATTATTATCTAAAGTTATAAAGGAATTTATTAATGAAAAGTTTACTGTTATTGATGGTGAAGATTACTTTATCGACAATGGAAATTATAGAAAATTAATAACGGATGAAAATAAAAAATTTAAATTAATTTTAGAAGCTCATAATATTGGCCACGAAGGATATTACAAAACATATCAAAGACTTAAGAAAAACTTTTATTGGAATCATATGATTAAAGATATCAAAAGAATTGTTAGTAATTGTGAAAAATGCCAGTTAAATCGTCCTCAACCATATCCAGAACCAACCGAAAACCATCCAACTAAAGTGGAGGGTCCCTTTGTGCATTTAGGATTAGATATTATAGGACCGTTACCAAAAACAAGAAATAATAATCAATATATTATAGTAACTATTGATTACTTTACCAAATGGGTTGAAGCCGAACCCACTGAAAACATAACTTCCTCTGATATAATTAAATTTTTAATAAACGTTTTTGCAAGACATGGTGTACCTCAAGTTATTACTACTGATAATGGAGTCCAATTCACTTCTGATATGACTAAAATCTTTCTTGACCTTTATGACGTTTATGTAAAATTCATAGCTACTTACCACCCTGAATCAAATGGCCTTACTGAAAATCGAAATAAAGAAATTGGAAAATTATTCCGTTTATTAGGAAGGAAAAATCAAGATTGGGATGAAGTTTTACCTTCTGCTTTATGGGCACTTCGAACTACCAAAAATACAGCTACTGGACATTCTAGTTTTGAATTAGTATATGGAAGAGAAGACCAACAGCCTTATGATATAGCCATAAGAACAATTGAAAATGCAGGTAAATCATATGATGAAATTTTAATGGAAAAATTTGTTCGTCATTATCAATGGACTAGAGAAGCATGCGAAAATGTGAAGAATGCTAACAAGTATTGGGCAACAAGACGAGAAGAACAAATAAGTATGAAAAAAGGAAAAGAATTTAAAGCTGGTGATCTTGTTCTTGTTAGAAACTTTAACCGCACTAAGCTAGAACCATATTACAATGGACCATTTAAAATTTTAAAAATTCAATTCAACACGGCAACCCTAATCGATCAGAAGACTGGAAAGCAACTCGATAGGAATGTTCACTTTAAAAATTTAGTAAAGTTTAACTCCGCTTACAGAGAAGCTTGAGTCTTCGTCGGGGCATCTTGATAAGAATGTACTAAATAATGCATTCTTAATTAAATCTACGATTTATTTCTAATACATTATGTGTACATTATTATTTTTGTACTTTAATAAATTTTTAAATCCAAAGATCAAAAATTAAATCAAAAATTATATTAAACTTTATATTTTTATATTAAATCTTATATTAATAGTAATATTTTTATATATTTAAAAATTATATTAGCAATATTAATAATAAATCTTATTTTTTTATTTTTATATTAATAATGAAAATTTGTATTAATAATATTTTTATATATTGATGATTAAAAATTTATATATTATAATTTAACTTTTATTATAAAATTTTATATCGAAATGTTTTATTTTATATTGAAAAATATTTTATTTTATTAAAAACCTTTATATTAGAATAGTATTTTTATTTTTATTTGAATATTTTAACAGATTGTAATAAAATTTATAGCCAATTAAATAAATTCTTATTAGTAATATTTTAGATAGATTATAAAAAAAAAAAAAAAATGTTTTATTAATATTATAAATGTATTTTATTTATATTGTTATAATTAAATTTTATATAATTGATTAAAAAACTCAATTTAAATTTAATAGTTTTTATAAAAAAAAAAAATAAATAAAATGTAATTTAGTGGCAAGAACAACTTTTATGCCTTGAAAAAAAGTATAAATAGTTGTAAATTTTGCTACCAATTTTTAAAAAATCATCGAATAAAATCAAATAAATTTATAAATAAAAATAATAAATAAATAAATAAAATTTGTGTTTCTTACTTTATTTTTATTTAATTCTCTAAAACCTTAACACTTTTGTGTAATAATTCTATTAAGAACTAACTCAAAATAGAATTATTAACTACAACTTAACGACTAATTCATTAAGTTGAGAAAATAAAATAAAATAAATTTTTTTACCTTTAATTTAGAGTTTATTATAAAATTAATTATAATAATAACACAAAATGTAAGAGAAGAATTGTTTGTATAAATTGATCTTAAAAATATGTTTTTGAATAAAATATTTTTATTAATTTATTAAAGTTAAAAATATAAAAATGTTACTATTATAACTATGTTTTTTATAATAATAACTCTTGATTTCTCAAAGAGAACTCAAGAGCCTTATTTATATTTTTTTATGAAAATAAGGTTAAATAAGAAAGGGTTTTCTAATCTTAACAAATCTCTTATCTAGGAAAAGATTAGATAGAAAAACCTAGATAAGTTTTCGATCGATATTCTATCCATATCGATCATCGCATTAATTAAGTAAAACCGATTACTTCTAAAAAGTAATTGGAAAAAATCTTAATTAACCGATTTTCCAATCTAATGATCGAAGATAAAAGAATAAAATAATAAAAGATATTTCGATCATATAATTTATCCTTATATTAAAAATATAAAATTAAATAGTTAATAAAATACAGAATACATTATAAAATACAGAATACATTATAAAATACAGAATAAAATACAATACAAAATACATTAGTTACAGTAGAGAATTTAACATATTGTAAATATATTATTTAAAATTAATTAAATAAATTTTGTTAAATTAATGAATATTTAAAATTAAATTAAATAAATTTAATAAATATTATATGTAATTAAATAAAGTTATAGTTATAATAACTTAACTAAGAAAATATAATTATTTGTTAGCAAATAATTATAGATTCTTACATTTTGATATGGGGTGTCACTAAATACCTTGTATTTCCTATTAAATACTCTTAATAATAATAAAATAAAATTATTATTAAATATTCTTATTAAAATCTTTTATTAATATCAAATATAATAAAAATTATTATTAAATATTCTTATTAAAATCTTTTATAATAAAAATTATTATTAAATATTCTTATAAAATGCTTTTATTAATATCAAATCTAATATAAATTATTATTAAATATTCTAATAAAAAAAATCTTTTATTAATATTAAATATAATAAAAATTATTATTAAATATTCTTATTAAATATTCTTTTATTAATATCAAATCTAATAAAAATTATTATTAAATATTCTTATAAAATTCTTTTATTAATATCAAATCTAATAAAAATTATTATTAAATATTCTTATTAAAATCTTTTATTAATATCAAATATAATAAAAATTATTATTAAATATTCTTATTAAAATCTTTTATAATAAAAATTATTATTAAATATTCTTATAAAATTCTTTTATTAATATTAAATATAATAAAAATTATTATTAAATATTCTTATTAAAATCTTTTATTAATATCAAATCTAATAAAAATAATTATTAAATATTTTATTAATATTAAATATAATAAAAATTATTACTAAATATTCTTATTAAAAATTATATAATATTTAAATCATTACTAATTCTTATTTTTATATTAAGAATAATAAAAACCTATTTCAATAAATATTTGATGTAAAATACAGAATTATAAGTTTCTGTATAATATTTTCTAAAACCCTTGAAATAAACTAAAAATAAAACAAAAATTAAAAATAAATTAAATCTTTATTAAAATAAAAATGAACTAAAATACAGAAGAATTCCAATAATAAAAATGATCTAAAATACAGAAAATATCAATTCTGTATAATTCTCTCTCTGAATAACAATATCAAGAAGAAGCTACCGCCCGGAATGCCCTTCGTGATACAAGCTCCAAATTAATTTTTTATATTTTAATTTAATAAATGTTATTTTTTTTTTTTTTTAAAAAATAATTTAAAATAATAGTTAAAAATTAAAATAAAATAGTTATAATAGTTTTTTTTTATAAAGAATATATTAATAATAAATAAAATGTATTAAAATAAAAGTATAAAAAGAAGAATAAATTTCTTTCTTTTTAATACGGGGGAACAAATAATTTTAATTTTAAATTTAAATAAAGAATATTTTAAAATTTAATTTTTTTCTTGTTTCCAAATTTATTTTTATAGTTATGTGTTAATATTTATTTTTTGTTTTGAATATCTTAGTGTTTCAACCCCAGCCCGTATCACTTTGTGATATTTTATGGTTTATATCTTAATTCTGAATAGGCTCAGAAAGTGACATGTTAAGATAATAACTGAATTTCAATTCAATTTCAATTTCGATAATTCAGTTATTTGAATTTCAATATTAATAAATAATAATAATATAATAATTATTATTAAATTAACTTTATTAAAATATTTAGGAATTAGTCTAGGCCAACTAATTACTAAATATTATTAACATATTGAATTTAATATATATTAAATAATGTAAACACGTGATTGTCATATTAAATTAATTTCTACATATTATATTTTAATTATAAATTATAATATTTAGCAATATTTGATTCTTATATTTTATTTATATTAAATATTTATATTATTATCTAACTTTATATTATCAATATCAAACTTATATTAATATTATTTACATATTCATATTAATAATTAATATTTTAATAATTAATTATTTTATATAAATACATGTTTAAATTCTTTTGATTAATCCTTTGTAGGATTATTGTAATTTAAATTATAGTAATAATTATATAAAATAATAATGTAATAAAATATTATTAAGATTAAATAAAATTTGTATTTTAAATAAAAACTTAATTATAAAATTTACTAATAACAATATGTTTTAAATAAGGGTAAAATTAAATTATTAATTAATTACTATAATTTGGCATCTT
Source organism: Neocallimastix lanati (nom. inval.) (assembly GCA_016946835.1). Lineage (NCBI taxonomy): Eukaryota > Fungi > Neocallimastigomycota > Neocallimastigomycetes > Neocallimastigales > Neocallimastigaceae > Neocallimastix > Neocallimastix lanati (nom. inval.). Next base: position 102,647 of record JACVTC010000179.1, read on the forward strand.
GACCTAATCGTTAAGACCAAATTACCACAAAACTTTAACATGACATAACCAATATCAATAATTAAATTTAGAAAAAGTTGTTTTTGTGATTAAGATTTTAAAAATATGTTTTATTAATATATATTTTATTTATTTTATAAATTATTTTATATACATCTTTTAATTTTATTATTTAAATTATTAATTATTTAATATTATTATTAATATTTAGTTTTTGATTAAAATGAGTAAAAACTATATAAAAACCTGATTATTAAAATAAATAAAATTAAGAACTATTTATATTAATTTAGTAAATTATACATTTTAAAATTTGTTTACATGTTATAAGTATTTACAATTAATAATATTTTAAAAATTATTATTTCTGTTTATTGTTTATTTTATTTTTTTATTATTAAAATATTATTTAATATATTTTTATTTTTATTAATTTATTAATTGTTTATTATTAAACTTTATAAAATTTGTACCGTGATATTAATTATATATATATATATTTTTTTTTAATATAATATGAAATTTATATTTATAAATTTCATTATTTATCAATTCCTCCGTGCTTTAGATTGAACTTCGTCCCTTGAAGTTCACCATAAAAATATAAATTTTTAAATATTAATATTTTTTTTTTTTTTTTTTTTTTTTTTTTTTTTTTTTTTTATGTTTTATTATTTTGAATATTTATTAATTTTATTAAAATTTATGAATAATTTAGTAATATATAATTTTTATTATTTATTTATATTTGTGAAATAAAAAAAATTTTTTTTTTTTTTTTTTTTTTTTTTTTTTTTTTTTTTTTTTTTTTTTTTGATAAAACGTTTGTTTAAAATATTGATTAATTTCATTTTATTGAATATTAATATATTTTCGTAATGCTTATTATTTTTGTATTGATTAATGGTATTTCTTGAAATTTTACTATATAAATTAATTATATAATAATTCCAGAATATATTTTTGAAATATTGTTGTTTATAATTTATTTTTATTTTCTTTAATTTTGCTTTTTGTTTATCATTTGAATTATTTTTATTCATTATTGCATGTTCTTTGGAATTAATTTTAGTTTTGTTAATTTGATTTATTTTTGCGTTTGTATTTCCATTATATTTATTAGCACCTTCTTTATTTAATGATAAATTATTTTTGTTTTCTGTGTTGATACTGTTTTGATTAATTTTGATATTTTCTTTAGGTTCTTCTTTTTCCTTATTTTCTTCTTTAAAGTATATTTTATTAAATATTTCTTCTGAATACAGAGTAATGGGAGGCGCAATTTGGACATAGTTCACTTCTTCTTTATTTAATATTTGTTTAAAAGATAAATAATCTTCATCGTCTATGAGTAGTTTATTTTCTTTTTGAGTAGAAGCACTAAGTATTACATCATAGGAGTGGTCGGCTTCATCTACGATCCAAAATGTTTCTTTAATTTTTAATGAATTATTTAAATTCTTAAATGTTATTTCCAGATTAATTTTACTATCTGTTTTATTTATATATTTATTATTTAAATTATAATATATAATATCTTTTTTTATTATTTTATCTCTATACATTAGATTTTCAATAAATTTTTTTGTTACTATGTTATTATTATTTATTCTATCTACATATACTTTTGCAAGATGTTTATTTATTACACCATATACAGGTGGTATATAACTACTAGTTCTAATAAAATTTATTTCGATCATTTTTTTTTTTTGTTATTTTTTTTTTTTAATTATTATTATTTGTTTTTATTTATTTATTTATTTGAATTCATTTTATTTCATTAATTTAATTATACTATTATATTTAATTTATACTTATTAATTTATTTATATATTACTATATTTTTTTTTTTTTATTTTTGTTATTCTATGATTAGATAAAATTAATATAAAAATGACTTTATAGATTATGCTATTTTTATATTATTTTAAAAATTTAATAACAAAATTATGGGAATTTAAGGGATTAAATAAAAATTTTATAAAATTTAAAAAAAAATTTTTATACTTCCCTCCGGGATTTAAGAGATTCTCCACCATTTGATATTTTATGGTTTATATCTTAATTCTGAATAGGCTCAGAAAGTGACATAACCAATATCAATAATTAAATTTAGAAAAAGTTGTTTTTGTGATTAAGATTTTAAAAATATGTTTTATTAATATATATTTTATTTATTTTAAAAATTATTTTATATACATCTTTTAATTTTATTATTTAAATTATTATTTTAATTATTTAATATTATTATTAATATTTAGTTTTTGATTAAAATGAGTAAAAACTATATAAAAACCTGATTATTAAAATAAATAAAATTAAGAACTATTTATATTAATTTAGTAAATTATACATTTTAAAATTTGTTTACATGTTATAAGTATTTACAATTAATAATATTTTAAAAATTATTATTTCTGTTTATTGTTTATTTTATTTTTTTATTATTAAAATATTATTTAATATATTTTTATTTTTATTAATTTATTAATTGTTTATTATTAAACATTATAAAATTTGTACCGTGATATTAATTATATATATATATATTTTTTTTAATATAATATGAAATTTATATTTATAAATTTCATTATTTATCATTTGTGTGTAATAGCTATACTAAAACTAAAAATCAATTAATATAACTATTATCTATAATTTTAATATTATTTTTACATAATATTAAAATTGAGAAAATAAAAATTAAAAAAATAAAAATTATACTTAATCATACAGAATATAACAAACAATAACCAAGCAACGGCAGAATAGTAGTTGAAAATATTCTTTAAAAAAAAAAAAAAAACCTTTTATGATTAATAACAGTTTTTTTTGATATATAAAAAAATTTATTTTATTTGTTATTATTTATTATATTTTCTTAAAATAATAACTCTTGATTTCTCAAAGAGAATTCAAGAGTCCTATTTATATTTTTTAAAAAATTAATCGGTTAAATAAATTTGTTTTCTAATCTTAACAAAAAATCTATTTAGGAAAAGATTAGAAGAAAAACCTAAATAGTTTTTCGATCAATATTCTAATCATATTGATCATCGTATAATTAAAGAAAACCTATTTGTTAGGAAAAACATTAATTACCGATTTTCTAATTAGTTATAAAATATTAAATATTGATAGGATAGGAATTAATGAAAAAAAAAAGATTTTTTTTTTTTTTTTTTTTTTTCATTTAAAAAATAAAGATTAAATAATGTGATAGATTAGATACATTTATAGTTTATAATACATTATAAAATACATAATTCATTTTAATTAAAATAACTAATATTTTTATGGTAAAATATTAAATACAAATTTACATAATTTTTTGTAAAAATTCTATTTAAATGAATAATAATAATAAGTAAATAAATTTTATATTATTTATATAAATGTATAAAATTATAATATATAAATAAATTTAGATCAATATATGAAAATATAACTATTAAATAAATTTATAAGTTAAAATCAATGAATATATTAATTATTATTTAAATAAATATTTTTTTAAAAATAATTATTATTTTATAAATAATTATAAATTATTAATTATTTTTCATTAATTATAAGAAATATTAATTATTCATTATTGAATAATTATGATTTCTTACATTGTGATACGTGACCACTATAAAAATGGTATTTAGGTAGATTCTTTAGGTTAAAGAAATACTTAAATATTATTGGTCAATAATAATTTTATAATAATATATATAATTTTATAACAATATATAATTTTATAATAATAATTATTAAACGGAGAATTCTTTTATTTATAAGTTTATACTTATTATAAATTAATTCACATAAATAGCTATTTTTATATTTTATTTTAGTATAGTTAAAAGAGATATTATATATATTTGAGATAATTAATTATAATATTTATATAAAAGAGTAATAATAATAATAATTGATGTAATAATTAATAATTAATAATAAATAAAGAGAACATTAAAAAGATATATTTATTACTTTATTTTGTATTATTGTATGTGTTATTTCTATTTAATATTAGAATATATTATTTTGTCATAATTCCTTATTGTCATTGCCCATAAATAAATATTAATTTAGATACATAAATAAAATATCGTATCATTTGTGATACGTGACCACTATAAAAATGGTATTTAGGTAGATTCTTTAGGTTAAAGAAATACTTAAATATTATTGGTCAATAATAATTTTATAATAATATATATAATTTTATAACAATATATAATTTTATAATAATAATTATTAAACGGAGAATTCTTTTATTTATAAGTATATACTTATGATAAATTAATTCACATAAATAGCTATTTTTATATTTTATTTTAGTATAGTTAAAAAGAGATATTATGTATATTTGAGATAATTAATTATAATATTTATGTAAGAGAGTAGTAATAATAATTGATGTAATAATTAATAATTAATAATAAATAAAGAGTACATTAAAAAGATATATTTATTACATTATTTTGTATTATTGTATGTGTTATTTCTATTTAATATTAGAATATATTATTTTGTTATAATTCCTTATTGTCATTGCCCATAAATAAATATTAATTTAGATACATAAATAAAATATCGTATCATTTGTGATACGTGACCACTATAAAAATGGTATTTAGGTAGATTCTTTAGGTTAAAGAAATACTTAAATATTATTGGTCAATAATAATTTTATAATAATATATATAATTTTATAACAATATATAATTTTATAATAATAATTATTAAACGGAGAATTCTTTTATTTATAATTTATACTTATGATAAATTAATTCACATAAATAGCTATTTTATATTTTATTTTAGTAAAGTTAAAAAGAGATATTATTGATAAGAATGTACTAAATAATGCATTCTTAATTAAATCTACGATTTATTTCTAATACATTATGTGTACATTATTATTTTTGTACTTTAATAAATTTTTAAATCCAAAGATCAAAAATTAAATCAAAAATTATATTAAACTTTATATTTTTATATTAAATCTTATATTAATAGTAATATTTTTATATATTTAAAACTTATACTAGCAATATTAATAATAAATCTTATTTTTTTATTTTTATATTAATAATGAAAATTTGTATTAATAATATTTTTATATATTGATGATTAAAAATTTATATATTATAATTTAACTTTTATTATAAAATTTTATATCGAAATGTTTTATTTTATATTGAAAAATATTTTATTTTATTAAAAACCTTTATATTAGAATAGTATTTTTATTTTTATTTGAATATTTTAACAAATTGTAATAAAAATTATAGCCAATTAAATAAATTCTTATTAGTAATATTTTAGATAGATTATAAAAAAAAAAAAAAAATGTTTTATTAATATTATAAATGTATTTTATTTATATTGTTATAATTAAATTTTATATAATTGATTATAAAACTCAATTTAAATTTAATAGTTTTTATAAAAAAAAAAAATAAATAAAATGTAATTTAGTGGCAAGAACAACTTTTATGCTTTGAAAAAAGTATAAATAATTGTAAATTTTGCTACTAATTTTTAAATATCATCAAATAAATTTATAAATAAAAATAATAAATAAATAAATAAAATTTGTATTTCTTACTTTATTTTTATTTAATTCTCTAAAACCTTAACATTTATATGGTGGAGATATCGGGGAATTAAATAGAAATAATAGTAAATAACATAGATTTTTTTTAATTTTTTTTTTATTCTATATTGATAAACAAGTAAGTCGTTAATCCTTTGATTAACCTATGGCGCTTGTTTGATATATATATAAAAAAAAAAAAATTTTTTTTAAATAAGTAAAATTAAGATTCTAAAAAAAAGATTGTAAATTATAACAAGGAGCGGATAGAGCTCATATACAGTGTATTTCCAGAAAACAACAAAATATCTATTATTCATAGTAGGTTATTGGATAATAGTTATTTTAGGAATTAATTGGAAAGTAGACGAAGGTATTTGGTTACCGACCCGGTAATAATAGTTCAGCCTTCAACGTTTCAACACACGAAGGTGCGGGTACTTTCCAAGCACTGGCGAATAAGGAGCTTATGTCACCGAAGGCGTAAGATTGTTTTTTTTTATATTTTTTTTATTTTTCTTTGTGCTAGTTATAAGGCACTTTATTATATAAAGTATCAGACTTTGGCTAACTTTGCCATTTAAATTTTTTTTATTTTTTTTTTCTTTATTACTGGTACTTTATTTGTTATATAATTCCTGTAATAGAATCTTAATTTACTTTGAAAATATTGTGTTTTTAGTTAATTTTTATTAGTTAATAAAAATATTATTGAATACTTTTAAAATTTTTTTTATTCCGTACATAGATTATCGGATTAAGTTTATCCTACATAGTAATTGGGCTAGTGGGCTCTGAACTGCTATATTTTATATTGAATATAGTAATCGTGGCACACGCGTGGCATGACACCATTAGGTAAGCTGCACGTCAGACAGTGTGTACTATCAGATTGTACGACAATAAAGATTATTTTTTGTGTTTAATAATTATAATTAATTAATAATTTTATTAGCTATAACAATACAATTTTTATCGTTTAAAAAGAAAAATTTTTGAAAGGTGAAAATAATAAATAAAACTTTGCTTCTAAATTTATTACTACAAATATACTAAATTACAAAATTCAAGTGGTCGATAAAGATTTCGAGCTTGAAAAATATTCTATTAAGTTGTCGATAAAGATTTCGAACTTAAAATTATTCTATTAAGTTGTCGATAAAGATTTCGAACTTAAAATTATTCCATTAAGTTGTCGATAAAGATTTCGAACTTAAAAATTATTCTATTAAGTTGTCGATAAAGATTTCGAACTTAAAAATTATTCTATTGAGTTGTCGATAAAGATTTAGAACTTAAAAATTATTCTTAATAAAGTAGTCGAAAAGAACCTCGTGCTTTATAATTTCTACTAAGTTGTCGATAAGGATTTCGAGCTTATATCTACTAAAGAAAGCAAATAAAATTATTATTTTCAAAAGTTACTAAAATATATTGTTTTAAAAATTGATTCGATATTAAATTACCTATTAAATTATATTTTTAAAGTTTTATTTCCAAATTTATTCTTATTTAATCACCTCATTAATATACAACAAGAAATATTTAAACAAAATGTCCAAGGAAACAACTTTGAGCTTTAAAGAATTGAAAAAAGAATTGAGAGATATTGTGAAACTTAGCAAGGACAATTTAGATATTAAGTCCTGGGCTACTGAATTAAAACTTTGGATCAAGATACAAGGTATCACAGATCCAGAAACAATATTTAATGCTTGTTTACTTACCAGCTCTGGTGAAGTACAACGCGTTATTGAAGATTTGGGAGAAGATAGTGATGATGAAAGTGATGATTCATCAGATGAAGAAGAAGAAGATGATGAAGAAGAAAATGTTGATGATGATATTAAATTTCCTTCCCTTGAAAAAATTATTTCAAGTCTTGAAAATTTTTACGGTATTAAAGAAGACCAAAATTTACTTCTTAAAGAACTTCGTGCAATGCGAATTAAAAGAAACGAAAAGATTAAAGACTTTAATGTAAGATACAGAACTTTGTACACTAAACTTGATAAAAAGAGAAGAAAGCGCATTGGTGTACTAGATTATATTGATTCTATTCAAAATAATTATGAAGCCTGGAAGAAATTATCCCTTAAAGATGATATAAGTATAGATAAAGCTTTCAAAATTGCCGAGAAAGTAGATAGACTTTCTGTAAGGAACAATAATACCTATAATATTAATAATTCCCAACATAATCAAAATAATCAAAACAGTACTACTTCAAGACTTTATCCTAAAAGAAGAAACGAAAATTTCCAAACAAGTCAAACAAATAATAAACTGAAACCTCAAGATATTATAGAAGAATCAACCCAGAAAATGAGAAATTTATCTGTTAAAACTTGCTTCTTCTGTAAGGAAGAAGGTCATTACTCATACTATTGTCCTCAATTAAATAAGATTATGGAAAAAAATAAAAAAGAAATATATTCCAAAAAGTCTTTAAACTTCTAAATGGGAGCAGAAGCACTCCCAATGACAAAAAAATAGCTTCATTAAAAAATTTACAAAAGAATCTAATTACCAAGAATACTCCAATTGATAATAATTCCTTTAATGAAGAATCTGAAGAATCTGATTTTAGTGACACAACTGAAAGTGAGGATGATATCATTATAAATGCTATAAAAAGAAAAATGAATGATAATAACAGCGAAAAAGAAGAAAATAATTCCAAGAAAGTACATAAAAGTTTAAAAGATAATCCACGTCCTTTCGCAACTCCTGCTTTAAGAAAGAAGAAAGAAAATGAGCTACATAATAAACCAAATAAAGTTTATAAAAATCAAATACTTCCTTCAATTTTAACTCAACCAAATATTAATAAAGAAAAACAAAAAGAAAAGGAATTAAGAAATATGACAAGAGTAAGAGAAAGTAAAGAAGAAAACAACAATTATTCATCAAAAGGAAAGGAAAAAGTTGAATCTGAAGATATACTTGTAATCGATAATGAAATAGAAGATCTAGAAATGAATAAAGATAATCAACAAAATAAAACTAATACTTTGGAAAAATTAATTTCAACAAAAACTAAAGAAACTAATAATGAAAATACTCAGTTAGTAAAAAGGAATATCAAAATGATGAATAATAAAGAACCTTACAATATTATGGATGATTTAAATAATCTTAAATCCAGTATTACGATAGGTCAACTCTTGAATGCATGTCCTAAAATTCGTTCACAATTAACTCAAGGTTTAAAGTTAGAAAAATCTAAAATAATTGGAACTGTAGACAATGTAATAGCACGAACTTTATTAGTAAATAACTATGATCATAGCTACATAAGTAAAAGTAATGAAGTAGCCGAAGAAGACTTAGCAATGGTTGATGCAAGTGTTGACGGAGTACTAGGAAAACTTTTAATTGATTCTTGTAGTAACCTAAGCATCGTTACTAAGCAGTATTTTGATAAATTACCTGGTGAATATGAAACAGTTGGAAAAAGTCGTGGAAGAATCCAACTAGCAACACAAGATGAAGAATACTCGGAAGGAATTATTGTTCGATTACCAGTAAAAATTAATAATTATGAATTTAATGCGGACTTTAGAATTATTGAGAAAGAAGACTCTTTTTATGATATGTTAATAAATTTTAAAACTCAAATCGATCATTGTTTATTTATTCATCCAACCTTAAACAGTCTATGTAAACTTTTGTCAGAAAGTGAATACGAAGAAATAGCTAAAATAAATAATCAATATTATGATGAAGAAAGTATAATTTGCACTATTAGAAAAGTTAAAGAAACGAATAATGAAAAGGAAATTATAAAGGAATTAACTCCAATGGAATTTATTGAGAGTGATGAATTTTTAAGTACCTTAAATAAAGATTATAAAGAACAAATTATTAAAATTCTCAAAGAAATGATTGACATAGTTGCCACTTCAACAGAAGAACTAACTCCTTCTAAACTTTCACCATATAAGATCCGTTTAAAAGCTAATGCAAAGCCAGTAAAATTAAGAAGTTATAGGTTAACTAAATTAAAATCAGATATCTTAAAAGAAGAACTTACAAAGCTTATTAAGAAAGGATTGATAGAACCATCCTGTTCAGAATGGTCATCTCCAGTAATACTTATTCTAAAACACAACGGAAAGTGGCGCTTGTGCATTGACTACCGAAAAGTCAATGATATGACAGAAAAAGATTCTTATTCAGTTCCATATATAGATGAAATTTTTGATAGTCTCGGAGGAGCTAAAATATTTACAACTCTTGATTTATTTTCTGGTTTTCACCAAATCTTAATGGATGAAGAAAGCGTTGAAGTAACCACTTTCACTACTAAGTTTGGAAATTATCAATTTAAGGTTATGCCTTTTGGACTTACTGGAGCTCGCTCAACCTTCCAAAGAGAAATGAATAAAATTTTATTCCCTTTTATTGGTGAATTTGTTTATGTATTTATTGATGATGTTTTGATCTATTCAAAAAGTATCGAAGAACATTTAATTCATATTAAACAAGTATTAGAAGTATTTAAAGAAAACAAGTTAAAAATTAATATTGAAAAGTGCCATTTTCTTCAAACTGAAGTTGATGTATTAGGTCACAAACTTACTACTAAAGGATTAAGTCCCATGGAAAGTAAAATAACAGCTATTAAGAAGTGGGAAGCCCCTTCATCAATGCATGAATTAAGATCATTTCTAGGAGCAGTAGGATATTATCGTGACTTTATTCCTAAATATGCTCAAATTACCTCACCTTTATGTAAATTATTGAAAAAGAATACTAAATATGAATGGAATAAAGAACAACAAGAAAGCTTTGAACTCCTAAAAGAAAAATTAATCAATGCACCTATCCTAAAATTTCCGTCATTTGACAAACCTTTTATCATTAGAACTGATGCTTCGTATAATGGAATTGGTTGAGTTCTTTTACAAAAAGAAGAAGAAACCGATAAGGAGCATCCAATACACTTTATAAGTAGAAGTTTGAAGAAAGCTGAAAAGAATTATGGTATCACAGATTTGGAAGGAACAGCTTTATTCTACTGTATGACTAAATTTAAATCTTATATTGAAGGAAATCCATTACCTACAACTATTTACACAGATCATAAACCATTAGTTGGTTTATTTAAGAATAAAGAACCTTTGAGTGCAAGGCAAACAAGATGGTGTCTAACCGCTAGTATACTTGGAATTAATATAAAATATGAATCAGGCAAAAAGAATGTGTTAGCTGATGCTCTTTCAAGAATGAAAAGTAAGGAAGAGAGAAAGATATTATTAACAAAAATTACTAATGGAAATAATGAAGAATTATTATCTAAAGTTATAAAGGAATTTATTAATGAAAAGTTTACTGTTATTGATGGTGAAGATTACTTTATCGACAATGGAAATTATAGAAAATTAATAACGGATGAAAATAAAAAATTTAAATTAATTTTAGAAGCTCATAATATTGGCCACGAAGGATATTACAAAACATATCAAAGACTTAAGAAAAACTTTTATTGGAATCATATGATTAAAGATATCAAAAGAATTGTTAGTAATTGTGAAAAATGCCAGTTAAATCGTCCTCAACCATATCCAGAACCAACCGAAAACCATCCAACTAAAGTGGAGGGTCCCTTTGTGCATTTAGGATTAGATATTATAGGACCGTTACCAAAAACAAGAAATAATAATCAATATATTATAGTAACTATTGATTACTTTACCAAATGGGTTGAAGCCGAACCCACTGAAAACATAACTTCCTCTGATATAATTAAATTTTTAATAAATGTTTTTGCAAGACATTGCGTGCCTCAAGTTATTACCACCGATAATGGAGCATAATTCACCTCTGACATGACAAAAATCTTTCTTGACCTTTATGACGTTTATGTAAAATTCATAGCTACTTACCACCCTGAATCAAATGGCCTTACTGAAAATCGAAATAAAGAAATTGGAAAATTACTCCGTTTATTAGGAAGGAAAAATCAAGATTGGGATGAAGTTTTACCTTCTGCTTTATGGGCACTTCGAACTACCAAAAATACAGCTACTGGACATTCTAGTTTTGAATTAGTATATGGAAGAGAAGACCAACAGCCTTATGATATAGCCATAAGAACAATTGAAAATGCAGGTAAATCATATGATGAAATTTTAATGGAAAAATTTGTTCGTCATTATCAATGGACTAGAGAAGCATGCGAAAATGTGAAGAATGCTAACAAGTATTGGGCAACAAGACGAGAAGAACAAATAAGTATGAAAAAAGGAAAAGAATTAAAAGCTGGTGATCTTGTTCTTGTTAGAAACTTTAACCGCACTAAGCTAGAACCATATTACAATGGACCATTTAAAATTTTAAAAATTCAATTCAACACAGCAACCCTAATCGATCAGAAGACTGGAAAGCAACTCGATAGGAATGTTCACTTTAAAAATTTAGTAAAGTTTAACTCCGCTTACAGAGAAGCTTGAGTCTTCGTCGGGGCATCTTGATAAGAATGTACTAAATAATGCATTCTTAATTAAATCTACGATTTATTTCTAATACATTATGTGTACATTATTATTTTTGTACTTTAATAAATTTTTAAATCCAAAGATCAAAAATTAAATCAAAAATTATATTAAACTTTATATTTTTATATTAAATCTTATATTAATAGTAATATTTTTATATATTTAAAACTTATATTAGCAATATTAATAATAAATCTTATTTTTTTTATTTTTATATTAATAATGAAATTTTGTATTAATAATATTTTTATATATTGATGATTAAAAATTTATATATTATAATTTAACTTTTATTATAAAATTTTATATCGAAATGTTTTATTTTATATTGAAAAATATTTTATTTTATTAAAAACCTTTATATTAGAATAGTATTTTTATTTTTATTTGAATATTTTAACAGATTGTAATAAAAATTATAGCCAATTAAATAAATTCTTATTAGTAATATTTTAGATAGATTATAAAAAAAAAAAAAAATGTTTTATTAATATTATAAATGTATTTTATTTATATTGTTATAATTAAATTTTATATAATTGATTAAAAAACTCAATTTAAATTTAATAGTTTTTATAAAAAAAAAAATAAATAAAATGTAATTTAGTGGCAAGAACAACTTTTATGCTTTGAAAAAAGTATAAATAATTGTAAATTTTGCTACTAATTTTTAAATATCATCAAATAAATTTATAAATAAAAATAATAAATAAATAAATAAAATTTGTGTTTCTTACTTTATTTTTATTTAATTCTCTAAAATCTTAACATTATATATATTTGAAAAAATTAATTATAATATTTATATAAGAGAGTAATAATAATAATTTATGTAATAATTAATAATTAATAATAAATAAAGAGAACATTAAAAAGATATATTTATTACTTTATTTTATATTATTGTATGTTTCTATTTAATATTAGAATATATTATTTTGTCATAATTCCTTATTGTCATTGCCCATAAATAAATATTAATTTAGATACATAAATAAAATACCGTATCATTTGTGTAAAAGGTAAGTTTATTATTAACTAAGATAACGAATAATAATTAAATCTAAAAGCTAAGATAACTTAACACCTCTCTATTCGAGTTGTTAATAATAAACACTAAATTAATTAATTCTATAATTATTATTTCTTATTACACTAGAGTATAGCGCAGTACTTTATAACTCTATTTGTTATCAGTTACTGGGCTTACACTGAGTAATATTTTTTATTTAATAATTATATTTTTATTTATCAATATTAATATTTATAATAACAATTTACGTTAATAGTAACGCTAGTGCGTTACAGTTACAAGTTCAATTATTATTTATACATGTCAATAATATTATAATTGGTAAATAATTTAATTTAACTTAGTTTACTAATCACTAAATAAAATATATTTAAATAAGTATTTAACTATATAATTATTTATAAAATAATAAAATTTAATGTACGAAAGTAACAAAAGATTTTATTTGATTAGCCGAAATTGTTAGCTGTTTAGAGATACGTTACGTAACCAAAGAACTATCATTGGATAGGCTTGAAGTTACCATGTATCTGTTACAAGGCCTCTCCCAAGGAGCAAGCTTCTAATGGTTGACGACGCTAGCGATGAACTGGCTATAGCTAAAATCTTGGTAATCCTCCAGCAATTCTGCGTAGTGAGGATTGTCGTCGATCACGTCGGCGTGGACCCACTCTTGTTTATCATTCTGGTACGCAACCAGGTATTGATAAAGTCCTTGATGTTTCCTTGATCCAAGGATATGAATTATCTTTTGGTTTTCTGCAGGAGCCGGCACTAATGTTTTAGGTAAGTTGTAAAATGGTTCCAATTCACTCACATGGAACACTGGATACATATTTGGGAAGGGTGAACGACTTATATCTAATCTATAATTCTTCTTTTCTTCGTCGACACCAACTACCTTGAATGGTCCGAATTTCCTTGTTGTAAGTTTGTAGAATGGCAACGCGTCATAATTTTCAGGTTTCTTTAGCCATACTTTATCTAACAACCTGTACCTAGGGTAATTATCTGTACGGGTCTTATCCATATTATCCAGGTATCTTGTTTGGGCGATTTCTAGGATGTGCTTTAGGTTTCCCAAGTTGTGAGCAAAGCTATCGATCATTTTAGCTCCGCCTAACGAGTGTACTAAATCGGCTGTCTTAGGGGAGTTGTGTACCTGGTAGTTATATAAGGTGAGGAAAGGAGATTGTTGGGTGGAAGCGTGGATTGCGTTGTTATAGCAGAACTCTGCTAAGAACAAGTAGTCCATCCAACTTTCATCATCGTAGGTTCCCACAAAGCACCGTAAATAAGTCTCTACGTAGGCATTGTTCCTTTCCACTTGGCCTACTGTCTCGTGGTGACTAGTGGTAGCATGGTTTACTTCGGTCCCGAAGAACTCTAGTAGCTCCTTCCATACCTGACTGGTGAACTGAACTCCTCTATCAGTTGTAACTACCTTAGGGAATCCATGCAGCCTGTAAATCTCCTTTAGGAATGCGTCAGCAGTCTCGTTAGCGTTGGGCACATGTTTAAATCCTATCAGGTGTATCATCTTGGTTAATTTATCGCAGCATACTAAGATACAGCCTGCTCTTTTCGTTTCCCAAACATAACCACTATTGGTCCTTACTCTACTCTTCACTGGCAGATCAGTTATAAAATCCAATTGTACCTCTTGCCAGGGTAATTCCGCGACCGGAACTCTTACCGCAGTACCATATTCTTTATAGCGATCATCCTTCTTAGTAGCGCAGGTTCTACAAGCTTTCACGTAGCCTGATATATCCTTCCTCATCTTCGGCCAGTAGAAATTCCTAGATACTAGGTCCGAAGTCTTATCAATTCCTAAGTGTCCTGCGTACTCCGAGTCATGGTTTAATTGAATAATTGTTTTCCTGAACATTGTGGGCACGTAAATTTGTTCAGGGTTTTCCTTTCTAACCAGAAGGCCATCTACTTCTAGCCAATGCTTCTTGTTATAATTATTTCTGGCATCTTCTGCTAGATCTTTCATAATCTCTTGGGCCATTTTGTCCTGTCGGTAGGCCTGCTTGATATCGTCCACGAAATTGGTAGCTAAGGCTAGATAACTAGCTTCTCCATCTACGTCATCAAATCCTACCAATTGATCGGGTTTTAATAGACTATCTTTATCAAATTCTTTACCCTCAGTTTTCTCTGTTTCAACTCTTGAGAGGGCGTCAGCTTTACCATTTTTCTTCCCAGGTCTGTAAACTATTTCAAACCAGTATGTGGCGAATAGTTCTTGCCATCTAATTTGCCTAGGAGTTAGTAATTGTGGTTTGGTAGCGAACAACAGATTTCTGTGGTCACTATAAACAATAATCTTATGCTTCGCACCTTGAAGCAAGTCGCCATTCTGTAAAAGCAGTTTTAATGGCTAATAGTTCTTTCTCTGTAATCGAATAATTTACTTCAGCCTTACTAAGTGTCTTAGAATAATAATATATCGGATGAAGGGTACCATCGTCTCCTTTCTGTGACAGCACACCTCCTATCGCGTAATTACTAGCATCACATTCAACGAAGAACTGTTTCTCGTGGTCAGGGTAAGCTAGTACTGGCGGAGAGGTAAGCATTTCCTTTAATTTGTGAAACGCGGCCAATCCTTCTTCGCTCCATTCAAATTTTTCTTTCTTTGAGGTCATTTTGAATAGCGGTTTAGCTATTTCAGAGAAATTCTTAATAAAATTCCTGTAATAATTGCAAAAGCCTAAGAAGCTTTGCATCTGCTTGATATTTTCTGGTTGTGGCCATTCTGCCACGGCCTTAATCTTTTCTGGGTCAGTCTCTACACCATCCTTGCTGACCACATGGCCTAAAAATGAGATCTTTAACTTATGTAACTCACATTTGGACATCTTAGCTACGAGTTTATGTTGTATCAGCTTCTTTAAAATCGTTCGAACATGCTCTACATGTTCCTCCAAAGTTTTGGAATATACGACGATGTCATCTAGGTAGACTTGACAGTACTTCCCGATATCCTCGCTGAAGACATCATTCACGAAGCTTTGGAACACTGCTGGTGCATTGGTTAGCCCAAAAGGCATTACCAAATGTTCAAAGTGTCCAAACTTGGTGTTGAAGGCTGTCTTGTACTCATCACCTTCTCGAATTCGTACCAAGTTATAGGCAGATTTTAGGTCGAACTTGGAGAACACAACTGCTCCTTTCATAGCTTCGAACACTGCACTAATTCTTGGGATCGGATAGGCGTTGCGTTTAGTCCATTGGTTCAGTTTGCGATAATCCATGCAAAGTCGTAGCTCACCTGATTTCTTCGGCACGAACAATACAGGGTAACCCGCCGGAGATTCTGACCTTCTTATAAACCCCTTAGCTAAATTTTCATCAATATATTCTTTAAGTGCTTTCTCTTCTTTAGGACTCGTTGGGTAGATAGCTCCTTTATAAAGTGGTGCATCAGGCTCTAGTTCTATTTTGCAATCATACGGACTGTGCTCTGGTAATGTCTCAGCGATTTCTTCATTGAATGCTTCCGTTAAGTCTTCATAATACTTATCTATAATTTCGCCTATTGACAATAGTTTCTCAAGTCCCACTTTTCTGATTGTTTCCGCCGCCGAATCCTCTTGCGTGATCATGGCTAGATGATCTTTTGTCTGGCTATCTTTTTGTGCACTACTTTCCGTAGGGTTTTTATTAATTTCGCTCTCCTTTAGATTTTTAGTCTTCTGTACCTTGAACCAATCTGCCCATTTATCGTAATCCACTAAGTAATCGTAGTAATCCATCGTATACTCAATTCCTCTATCACGTTAATATTGCCTCGTTAATTCATACACCGTGTCCTTCAACTTCTGGTTATCAATAACCTGATTTATAATTTTGGTAATTCTCGCTGTAGGTTGAATCTCCTTTTGCACAGCTTCTTCTCTTTCTTCTGGGAGTTGCACCATGTAGATACTTTCACCTGCACACTCTTCTGGTGAGTCTACATCTGGTAGCCCTGGTCTTTCGCCATCTATTTTATATACCTTAGGCTGTTGATCATGGACGTCAATCTTTCTATAGATTAAATGTCTATCCATGAATCTTGATCCCAGAATGATCGTTCTCGGCATAGCCTCGGCTAGCCTGCATCTTGTATTAAAGTCATACCATTTGACTTTACCAGCACGCTCTTCGACCAGCTTAATCTTAATCTTGAACTCTTCCGTAACCTGTGGTATCAGCACTTTACCAGCGGCAGTAGTGAACGTTAAGGGACGGTCTTCTGTCTTGAGTCCCATCTCCTTGGCTAACTGCGGATGGATCATGTTGATCTGTGATCCAGTATCGTACAGCACATTTAAATCTTGGAGCCCCTCTTTGGTACGAAGATTACTTATCTTGGCCTCAGGCACAAATTCTTCGCACTCAGACCCAGCTTGCATTAGAAGTGCTGTCTTGGGAATTGGATTATTACTGCTGGTACGTGAGTCTTTATAGTAATTTTGTTTTTCGCTTGGTCTCATACTGAAATCTTTACCACTATTGTGGTTATATCCATCCTTCTTGTTTTTATCGTAATTGTTTTGCTTAGTAAGCTCTTTCCTACTGAAATCTCTTTTATCGCCTGGGCGATTATCGCTGTTCCTCCGTCTTTTGGCTTCAATATCCTTGGAGGGTCTTCGCGGGTCCATCATTCCAAGTAGGGCCATGATGGCTATCTTCCTCTCGCGGTTGTATTCGTATCTTTCTAGGTAATCGTCTTTGTAATCCGCGGGGAATGTGTCGCATCTCCTTAGACAAGTCACGTAATCTTCTAAGGTTTGCTTTTCCGCAGGTAGATCATAAAAGGCTTCACGAACCGATGGTCTAACTTGTTGTACGAGTAGTAGTCTTTTGGTTTCATCTGTTAGCTGAAGTATTCTACTTAACCTATTGAATTCTGATAGGTATTCATAGGCTTTACCCCAATCGTGCCTAAGTTTAAGCATTGCTGTTTTAACTTCTTCCAAGGTTCTTTCACTTTTAAATTCCTTCAGCAATCTATCCATCAACCTTTGAGGTTGTGGGTCATCTCGTTGTTTGAATACTTCGTCCATTTGGTACCACTTCTTAGCAGTTCCTTGTAAGTGGTCCTCAATAAAGTACAACATAGCCGTGGGCTCGCTTTGGTAATACTTCTGGTGTCTACCAAAGTACCTTTTTAACCTGTCAATAAATGATTCTACATCCCCAGTTTCACCATTGAACATTGGGATGTCTCGTTCGTACTTCACAGGGTACGCGTCGGTCATAACCACATCTTCCATCGCACTTCTGGTCATTATAGGCGGCGTGAAGTGGTGATAACTACCGTATCTTGCTTCTTTAGTATCTATGTGTAGTGGGAAAGGTTTGCTCGTCGAAGCCTGCTCCTTATTCTGAGCATCCAAAGCCAGCTTACCCAGTCGTTCGATCTCCTGTTGCTGTACCTGGTTAATGGCCATTAGCTTCTCGATTTTTTCTTCGAGCTCATTCAAGTGTACCTTATCCCTTTCTTGGTTCGCATCCAAGAATTCCTCAATCTTGAACAATTTTTGACCTTTATCCTCTAGGTCTTGTTGTATTTGTTTTCCTTTTATCTGGTCCGCATCCAGATAGGTTTCAATCTTTTTGATTTCAGCTTTAACAGCGGCCTCTTTATCTTTACTTTCAGCAAGTTGCTGACTTAGATACGCTTGTACCTTTTGAAGCTCTAGCACACTAGCTTGGCTACTAGACTCCTCTTCTTCCACACGCCTCTCAACCTCTCCAAATCGTTGGTCCACAGCGGGGATAAAGTTGCTTAGTTCGGCTTCAATTTTAGCGAATCTCATTTCACTTTGGTTTTGCATCTGTTCTATCATCGCAGCCGTCTGTTGCTGAGTGCTTATTATCATGTTCCTAAAGTCCTCCATCTGCTTACTCAGCAAAGCAGCAAAGTCCATCGCTCCAGCATTAACATTTTTGCTTGAACTTTCTCCTTGGTTAGTCCCTGGCCTACTGGCTTCAGGTTTACTAGCCTCGGGTTGACTCTTCTTTTTTTTAATAAATTCTATTTATCATGCCAAATTACAGAAAGCATTACCAAATCTTATCGAATATGGAAAAGATGTTGATGGATGGATGCATGAATTCGTCAGAGTGATGGAGCTCTACGATGTTGTGGAACCAAGAAGAATTTTTGTCTGGGCCAAAGAAGCAGTCGAAGAAGACATGCATGGGGCCTTAAACTCTTTAAAAAGTAAGAATGGAAACGAAATTAGATATCCCAGCTTCAAAGAAATCCAAGCTGCCGTTGAGGAGTACTTGCACATCACACCTAATGATAAATGTGCAGTATTAAAATCATTAAAAATTAATAATAAAGAAACTATAAAAAAATTTAATCATAGATACAAAATATTATATAAAGGCCTACCAAGAGAATATCAAAAACTAATTTCAATAAAGGACTATACTACTGCTATAAGTACACGGGTCTTTCCTTGTTCAAGAGTTATGACAACCGAATGCGAAACTTTATCTGAAGCTTTTAAGGTAGCTGAAGTATCCGAAGAAGCTGAAAAAGAAATAATCAGTAATATTGGGCAATATAATAATAAAAATAGATCTAATTTAATGTTTATGCAAAATTTGGATAGTCCTATAATGAACCACCCATTTTATCAGAATTTTATGGAGAACCTTCTTATCAACATAATATAAATCAAAGTACTAATAGAAATGTTTACAATAATAATTTTCGTCCACCTTTTAGAAGGAACAACCGAAACTTTAGTAATGGTTCAAGATTTATGAACCTCAATAATAATTATAATACTAACGTCAATCAAAGTATGAATAATATCATGGATAACAACAACTATAATTATAATTATTTACCTAATAGAATACAAAATAGTAATAACTCTAATTACAATTATAAAAACAATAATATTAGTAACGATAACAATACCAACAATATAGCTACCGCAGTTTCTCAAAATAGTAACGTATATGACAATAATAACAGTATTGATGCTAATATACTTACAACTACCATAAATAGAAATCCAGGGGTTATTCCAAATAAGGAATATAATAAAAGTTTTAATAAAGACTACCAAAATAGGAAAACCACTTGTTTCCGTTGTTTCCAAAATGGGCACAAGGCTTCAAACTGCCCCTATTCGTTCAAACAATTAGCGGAAATGGAAGAAAGGGGAATGATCAACAAATCTTTAAACCACTAAATGGGAGAAGGATAACTTCCAGTAAACAAACCAACCACATGGAAGACAATGCTAATAATTGTTATCATCATAATAGAAATATTAATAATAATAGTAACAATATTAATAATAAATATATTAATAATAATAATATGAATAACCGTAATAAATCAATATCAAATTATCAACCTTTACATATTAATAAACCAATTGAAGTTCTTGCACCAGCTGTCAGAAAACAAAAAGAAAAAAACGTAAGTTCCATTCCTTATAATAAAGAGAAATCCAATGATACATTAAAGAATAATCCGACGCCGATTCAAACAGCAGCTATGAGACATAACAACAAATATGATGCTTGTTTTAATGAAGGAAAAAAGGTGCATAACCAAAAGGATCAAAATATGGAAACTAATACTTTACCAATTGAAGATGTAATTATGATTAAAGATGATATTGAAGATAGTATACAAAATAATGAAATTAATAAAAATAAGTCTACAAATACAGTAGATAAGAATACTACTTTAGATAAAAATAATAAAACTACCTCTAATAGTAATCAAACCGAAAAATTGGAGTACTTAGATCCTTCAATTATAGCCGAGAAGAATATTAGAACGAGTAAAAGAAACAATCATGAAGAAAGAATTAAAGATATTATTGAAAATGCAAAGAAATCTCCACCTTCTTTAAGTAACAACAAAGAATCTAAAGAAAAACATATTAAATTAATAGAACAATTTGATGATTATTTAATACAAGATCTATTAAAAGAAGTTGCATCTACTGAAGTTATTACTAAATTAGGATACTTACTTGATCTATTCCCAAAATTCAGAACAGCATTTAGTAAAGCTTTGAAGCTTACTCCTAAAAGTAATGCTATTAATAATGTGATGACAATAGTTAATAAATTTAAAATAATTAAAGTAAAAGGAAAAGTTGAAAATACCAATTGTGAGATATTTTTAGATACTTGCGCTAGTGTTAATGCTATTACAAGATCTGCTTTAGAAAAATATAATATAAACAAACCTGCCATAGGAAGAATCTCAGAAACTATTTTTCAAGCTTGTTCAAACTCGACGATTGAATCCGAAATATATGAGCTAGAAATAACTATAGGAGACAAGACTTTCCAAGATTATTTTAGAGTAATTGAAAAAGATGACCTTTTCGACATTCTAATTGGAGTTGATTCATTAAAGAAAAATAGGTTTGATATTAACCTAGTTAATGACTCATTATATTATATTAATGAAGATAATACTTACAAGAAATTAGCTGACCTCTACTACGATATTAATCTGAAAACCCCATTTGACTCAGGAGAAGAAATTAATAAAGAAAACACAAATGCATCTACACCCTTATTACTTACTATAGTTATTCAGAATAAGGATAAACAATTAGAACAAACTATTAATGTTAAAGAAAATCTAATAAATGATATTATTAATGCCATACCTAGTGAACATAAGAACTCTATAAAAGAGCTATTCGAAATTTTTAAAGACATATTAGCTGTGAAGACTGATGACCTTGGAACTTCTAAATTATTACCACATAGAATTAATTTAATTCCAAATGCTAAACCAATAAAACTGAAAGCATATAAACTTTCTAAAGCTCAATCTATGGCTCTCAAAGAAATACTTACATTTTTAATCAATAATCGGTTGATTGAACCGTCTTTCTCTGCCTGGTCCTTTCCTGTTGTCTTAGTACCTAAAAAGAATAATAAAGATTGGAGAATGTGCGTTGATTACCGTAAATTAAACAATATAACAATTAAAGATTCATATTCATTACCTTTAATCGATGAAATTCTTTTGCAAATCGGAAATAATTCACAAATCCTGTCTACGATTGACCTTGTTCAGGATACCACCAAATCCCAATGGCTCCCGAAGATAAAGAAAAGACTGCATTTACCACAATGTATGGCAATTACAACTTCAGAGTAATGCCATTTGGTTTATGTAACGCCCCAGCAACCTTTCAGAGAGAAATGAACAAAATATTTTTTGAATTAATCGGTGAATGTGTATTTATTTATATTGATGATATAGTTATATTTTCTAAAGATATAAATGAACATATTTTACACTTACGTCGTGTTTTTAAGATACTAAAAGACAATGGATTAAAAATTAATTTGGAAAAATGTTCATTCTTTAAAAAAGAAGTTTCACTACTTGGTCACAAGCTCTCGACAGATGGTATTTCTCCTATTCCTGAAAAAGTAAAAACAATTGTTAATTGGTTACCACCTAAAAATATTACACAACTTAAATCTTTTCTTGGTGCTATAGGATATTATCGCAAATTTATTAAAAATTTTGCTCAAATAGCAAAACCATTATTTTACCTTTTAAAGAAGAACTCGATATTTAACTTTTCCGAAGAGTGTATTAAAGCATTTGAAGAATTAAAAAATAAATTAATACAAGCACCTATATTAACTCCCCCAGATTTTTCTAAACCATTTATTATACGTACCGATGCTTCTAGAGATGGACTAGGAGGTGTTCTTTTACAACGAGATAAGAATAATCTTGAGGTTCCTATTTTTTATGAAAGTAGATCATTAAGTAAATCGGAAGAAAATTATAGTATTACTGACCTGGAAGGTAAAGCTGTCTTCCATTGTGTTCAGAAATTTAAACAATTTATCACTGGTAATTCTTTTATAACTATAGTTTATACTGACCATAAACCGCTTGTTGGTATATTTAATAATCGTGAACCTACCAATAGTAGACATCTCAAATGGGTTACGGAATTATCCATCTTGAATGTTAAAGTCGAATATCAAGAGGGGAGGAAGAATGTCATAGCTGATGCTCTGTCTAGATTATAAACTTCTGATAAACCTAAAGAAACAATAAATATTATATATAACAATAATAATGAAGTTGATAATAGTGATAATGGTATAAGTGATAATAATAATAATAATAGTAATAGTATTAATAAATTTATAGAAGATTATATCAAAAAAAGAATAATAATTGTTGATGGCAAAGAATATTATAAACAAGGCGATAAATTAAGGTACATAGTGAAAAGCATAGAAGAAAAATTAACATTAATTGATCAAGCTCATCAAATTGGCCATGAAGGAGTATATAAAACATACAACAGACTAAAAAGAGATTATTATTGGAAAAATATGAAAAAGGATATTAATATTTATATTCGATGTTGTTACAAATGCCAAACATGTAAGCCACAAACATTAAATCAATTTCCAGAAGATAATGCCACTCCTCCAGGATACCCTTTCTCAAGAGTTGGACTCGATTTAATTGGACCCCTACCAGAAACTCCAAGAGGTAATAGATTTATAATTGTTCTAGTTGACTATTTAACCAAATGGGTAGAGGCTGAACCATTAGTAACATCGGAAGCAGATGACGTGATAAACTTTTTAAAGAAAGTATTCTCAAGACATGGTATCCCTGAGATACTGGTAACAGACAATGGTCCACAGTTCACCGCAGATAAAACAAAAGCATTCTTAGATCTACACGATGTTTATGTTCACTATATTTCAACTTACCATCCAGCCTCGAATGGAGAAGTTGAAAACAGAAACAAAGAAATTGGGAAGTATCTACGAATCCTGGGAAAAAAAGATAAGCATTGGGATGAGACTTTATATAGTGCTTTATGGGCACTACGTACTTGTAAAAGTGAAGTTACAAAACACAGTAGCTTCGAATTATTGTATGGAAGGAGGGATATACAACCTTTCGAATTATCCATTAATATTGAAAAGAAAAATGAATGGGAAAGTGATGAAGAGTACTGGCTCAGAAAATTTTTGATACATGATAAGTGGATAAAGGAAGCCATAAGAAATATTGAAACCGCAAACAAACTTTGGTCCGATAGAAGGAAACAAATCAAAAGAATGAGAAGTGACTATAAACCAGGGGACTTAGTATTAGTGAAAGTATTTAATCGAAGGAAGCTAGACCCATTCTTCACAGGACCATTACAAATTGTTAAAAGAGAATTAAACACAGTGACAGTATGCGACCCAACGACTGGTGAACTAGCAGAACGTAATATCCACCTGAAGAATATTATTCCATACTTTACGGAACTAAACCTCACAAATGAAGACTAAGATACTTATCAGATAATATAAATATATTTACAATAATTATTAAATAATTAAAATAATATTTATAGCAAGTTTTTTTTTAATAAGTAGATAATCAAAGAATATAAATTTAAAAAAAAAAAAAAAAAAATAATAATAATATTTACATATGAATTTTTTTATTTATTAATATTTATTATCAATTATAAATTAAAAAATAATACATATAAAATAAATATGGTTTTTATCAAAAAAAAAAAAAAAAAAAAAAAAAAAAAAAAAAAAATAAAATAAAATATATATATGCATATACAATATAATATAAAATTACATATATGTAATGTATACATGTACATTATTGTATGAAATTGTATATATATAATATAAAAAAAAAAAAAAAAATTTATATAGTTATATAGTTCAAATATAAAAAAAAAAAAAAAAAAAAAATATTTAAAGAATATAATAACATTTTTTTTAATTTTATCCATTATATCCATAAATCACGACTTCAAGGGACGAAGTCTAGACAAAGTGGGGGCGTCTTGGTACGTTACTCACTAAAATAGAATAAATTATTAAAAATATAAGAAAATAAATAATTCTTTAGTTATTTTATTATAATAGGTATAAGGTTTAATTAGTATATAAAAATATAATATTAATAAAAATAATTTTAATTAATAGATAACCAATAAGAATTAAGATAAATTATAGTATAAAAATAAGTGAAAGATAAAATATTAACAAGAGAGGAACTTAATAATTTAATATCTTTAAAAGAATATAATAGTTAGAATAGGAATTATAAAATATTTATTCGGGTGAATAAATATTTAGGATATTTTGGTTAATATTATTATTAAAATATAAATTTAAAGATATAATAAAGTTATAATAAAATTAAATGTACTTATTTAAAGAACAAAACTTATAAATAAAATAAAGACTTAAAAGTAACACATTATTATTTATTAAAAATTTATTATTAATTTTGTGTTATAATTTTTTTTATTTATTTCTTTTATTAGAATATATTATTTTATAATTTTACAACTTGCTTTCCCCAAATCATATAAAAGGTACAATATATAAAAATTACGTACCAGCTTTGTTAAGGAATGAACAAATAATGTTAATTTTATTATTTTTCATAAAAATAACTTAACCACTAAAATTAAATTATTTATTTCCTTACTTGGGGAACTTTCTTATGTTCTATTACTGCCAAATTATTACTAATATTAAATTTATTATTATTAATATAAATTCTTTATTAATATCAATACTTTATTATTAAAATTAATACTATATTATTAATATCAATATTATTATCAATATCTAGTTTTATTAATATGATTTATTCTATCAATATTTTATTATTAAAGAAAATTTTATTTTACAAATATTACTAATACAGATTATTTATTATTAATAAAAATTAATATAATTAATAATGATTTAAAAATATTTTACTTAAATCCATGATCCTTGTCATTAAAATTAGTAATACTTCCTTCCAAAATACACCCTATTTATAATAAGATTAATAATAGATAATAATCTAAAATACTTTTATTTAAAAATAGTATAAAATTAAATAATACTCTATTACTAATAGTTCTGTAAAAGTAATAAAATTATTTTTAAAATATATTATCACTACAATTAATAATAAATAGTTTAGAATTTAATAATATGTAATAATTATTTATTATAATAAAATAGATTATGAATTTATAATTTAAATACAGTTCAAACATGTAACTCTAAGATATTCTTAAGAAATGGCTTGACCATTTCTAACGATAAAAAAAAATATAAATAGATGAGAAAATTGTATTTTAGAAAAATAATCTGAAGAAAAAAAATATAATCTTATTAAAGAAATTAATTTATTTTTAGTTTTTAATTGAATAATTTTTATTAAATAAATAAATAAAATATTTTAAAAAAAAAAGATATATTTTAAATTTTTAATTTTTTTTTATTTTAGTGTTTATTTCTATATTTATTATTATTCTGTCCCGAACCTCAACAGCTTTGTGTAATAATTCTATTAAGAACTAACACAAAATAGAATTATTAACTACAACTTAACGACTAATTCATTAAGTTGAGAAAATAAAATAAAATAAATTTTTTTACCTTTAGAGTAGAGTTTATTATAAAATTAATTATAATAATAACACAAAAAGTAAGAAAAGAATTGTTTGTATAAATTGATTTTAAAAATATGTTTTTGAATAAAATATTTTTATTAATTTATTAAAGTTAAAAATATAAAATTGTTACTATTATAACTATGTTTTTTATAATAATAACTCTTGATTTCTCAAAGAGAACTCAAGAGTCTTATTTATATTTTTTTATGAAAATAAGGTTAAATAAGAAAGGGTTTTCTAATCTTAACAAATCTCTTATCTAGGAAAAGATTAGATAGAAAAACCTGGATAAGTTTTCGATCGATATTCTATCCATATCGATCATCGCATTAATTAAGTAAAACCGATTACTTCTAAAAAGTAATTGGAAAAAATCTTAATTAACCGATTTTCCAATCTAATGATCGAAAATAAAAGAATAAAATAATAAAAGATATTTCGATCATATAATTTATCCTTATATTAAAAATATAAAATTAAATAGTTAATAAAATACAGAATACATTATAAAATACAGAATACATTATAAAATACAGAATACAATACAAAATACATTAGTTACAGTAGAGAATTTAGCATATTGTAAATATATTATTTAAAATTAATTAAATAAATTTTGTTAAATTAATGAATATTTAAAATTAAATTAAATAAATTTAATAAATATTATATGTAATTAAATAAAGTTATAGTTATAATAACTTAACTAAGAAAATATAATTATTTGCTAACAAATAATTATAGATTCTTACACTTTGATACGAAATATTAATAAATAGTTAAAATTAGTAAAATTGTTGATAGTAAGAATAATATAGTTTTTAAAGTTAAATAGTTTATTTTATGTTTAGTATAATATTAAAGGAATATAAATAAACAGTTAGTTAGTTAGTTAGTTAATTTAAGAAAGAGATATGTATAAAATATTCTAGAGATAATTATATAATAATATTGAATTAGAGGAGTAATTAATATTATTATATAGATTATAATAGAATAATAATTGCATAATTGGTTGTACTTAAATTAAATAAAGAATAATAATAATAAAAGATTGACATATTTAAATTATTGTGTGAATTATTATTGTTAAAGTATAATTATTCTTATAGAATTTATTAAGTGTTTACGCATAAGATTACACCCTGATCCCTATACAAGTTAAAAATCTTGTATCAGCTTTGATAAAGAATGAAGTAATAAATTGATTCTTATTAAAAACCTTTTAATATAGTCAAGGTGATTTTTAAAATATTAATAAATTTATGTATTCTTTACATTAATAATTTTACTATATTATTTGATCTGAAAATTTAAGTTTATACATAAAATTTAATTTAAATTTATGTTCATTCCTTATAAAGGTAAATTAAATTTATGAGAGTTTAGCAATAACATAGTACTAATTACTTTTAGTACTATTTTTCTAAATAAGGAATAATTCCTGTATATAAACAACTTAAATAACTTTATCAATATTTCTGTCTTTCGAATTAAGAAATAATTGAAATGAAAGAAATAAATAAAATAAAATTTTCTGTATTTAAAATTGTAAAAGATTTTTCATATATTAATAAATGTATTTTATTTTCTATTATGTCATTCAAATTAATATATAAGATTACATATTAAATTAGTATCAAAATTAAGTTAAAGTATTCAATTTTATTGTAATACTGCTTCTTTTTTTTTTTTTTTGTTTAATTCTTATCTATAATGCATCTTTTATATTATAGATTTATTATGGTTAATTTGAATATTAGGAAATAATAAAATTTCTATTTATTACAATAAGGAAATAATCAATAAGATTTAAAAATCTATTGTTTTTCCATCTCTTCAACTACTTCCGGAGGCTTTGCTACTTTTATATCTTCAAAAAGATATAAATTGACTACCTTGGAACCCCTTTTTAGGGGAGAGAAAAAAAAAGAAAATAAAAATAGAAATAATAAAAATAAATAAATAAAAAAAAAAATAAATAAAAATAAATAAAAATAATAATAAAAATAAAATAAAAATAAAATAAATAAATAATAAATAAATAAAAATTATTGTGAAAGAATAAAATTTTTTTTTTGTGTTTTAATATTATATAATTTTTTTTTTGAATTCCTCGAACCATAACAGCTTTTTGTTTCGGAACAAATAAAATAATTAAAATTATATACAATTATTAAAGATTAAAAATTATTAATATTAGTGGAATTAAATAATAAATATTAAAATATTAAAATAATTATAAATTTAGTTATAAAAAATTAGAAAATGTATTAATTATTATTTTTATTTAATATTGTAATACTTAATAATATTTTAATAGTTTATTATATTTTATTATTAAATTTTTATTATTAAATTTTTATTATTAAATTTTTATTATTAAATTTTTATTAAATTTTTATTATTAAATTTTTATTATTAAATTTTTATTATTAAATTTTTATTATTAAATTTTTATTATTAAATTTTTATTATTAAATTTTTATTATTAAATTTTTATTATTAAATTTTTATTATTAAATTTTTATTATTAAATTTTTATTATTAAATTTTTATTCTAATCCAATCAAATAACTATTCTAAATGTATAAAAAGAACAAAGTAGTACAATACTTTAGTTCTCTCTCTTTTTCTTACAACTTTATTATTATATTATTCTTTTGATATTTTCGAGTTTAAATAATAAATTTAGATAGTTAAATTAAAATAAAATTAGTTTAAATAATTAAATTAAAATAGTTTAAATAATAAATTAGTATAGTTTAAATAATAAAGTTAGAATAGATTAAATAATAAAAATAAAATAGTTTATTTTAAATAAAGTTAGAATTAAAAATAATTTAAGTTTTGTATTAAGTGTTTAAAGGTTTTTAGTGTTTGGTTAATAGTTTTAATAATTATAGTTGCTAGTTAAATTATTTATGTTAGGTTATATTAATTTTGAATAATTTATTTTAGTTTAAATTGTTTAGTATTTAGAGTTTTAAATTAGAATAATAGATTAGAATAATAGAATAGAATTTAAAATTTTCTTCAATTATTAGAATATATTATTTTATGATAAAAATTCTTCAGTTCTGTACCATTTTTAATACAGAATGAACAAATAATACTAATTGTGCTAGAATAATATAAATTATTCTAACCTTATAGATTATTCTATTCTATATAATTGGAACTTTCCAATATTCTTCAAATATTACTAAATAGAAATCTTAAGTTAATAAATCACTAATTAACTTATAATTCCTTTTTGAATTATCGATCCGATTCCATTATAATGTATTAAAAATCTTTAGCCAAGAATATTGTCCTTGCCCACTTAATATATTAATATTATATTTCTTTTGTATTATGTTATATTGAAAATAATCAAATCTATTTAATTAGTTATTAAAATTTTCGTTATCAATATAAATTTATTTTTAATTACTAAATTTAACTAAACCACAATAAAATATTCTGTATAATCTCTTTATTTTTATTTTATATATATTAGTATTAAACTATTATTAAATAATTAATAATTCAATAATATATAACTACTATTTATAACAATAATATTATTAACTAAAATAATAATTCAATTTCAATTTAAATGTTTTATTTATAAAAATAATTAGTAATTAGTTTATTAAAAAAATAGTTAGGCTTTACAAATTTTAATTTGATAAAAAAATATAAATACATGTAATTTTTAGTGAAATAAAATATAATCAATAACTTACTTTTATTAAATAAATAATTATATTATTATTTTTCTTTTATAAATTTAAATAAATAAATATTGATTTTAAAACAAATTATTTTTTTTATTGTAATATTATTATTTGTGTTAATTATTATTATATTCCTAAAATTATATGAACCATACCATTTTTGGTAAAGAATGAATTAATAACCTTTATTTTATTATTAATAATTCTTTACTAAATTGTACTTTCCTATATTCTTGATAACCTAAACTTAATAATAAAATTTAATTTATTTTAATATAAATTAATTTTAACTTGTAAATAATGTAAATAAAATTTAATAAATTACTTTATTGTTATATTATTAAATATATGTATATTAAAATACAATTGTAAATATTAAAATTATACTTTTAAGATACTAAATTATTAAAACTATTAATTAAATATTATTATAAAAATTATTATAAAATTATTAAAATTATTAATTAAATATTATTCTAAAAATTATTATAAATTATTAATATTATAAAATTATTAAAATTATTAAATATTATTATAAAAATTTATTTATTATAACTATTAAATATTATTATAAAATTATTAAGATTATTAATTAAATTTATTATTAAAAATTATTATTAAAAATTATTACTTATTATAAAAATTATTATTTAAATATTATCAAATTTATTAATTAAATATTATAAAAATTTTATTTTATTTTGAAAATAATTACAAGTATTATTTAAAATAATTAAAGATTATTAAATTTATTATATTAATCTTTAAAAACAATTTATTTAACTTAAAAATATCAAAGAAAATAGTAAAAACTATTTTCTATATATTTATTTTATAATTATTTTTAATTAAATTATATTTGAATATTATATTATTATATTTATAAAAATTAAAACAAAAATGAATTATTGATATAAAATTAATTCAATAATTCTATAAAATTACTTAAATTATAAACAAATAATTATACCTTAAATTCATAAAAAATTATAAATATTGTAAATATTTCTTAAAAATTAAATATGTGTACTTCAAAAATAAAATTTTTATATTAATAAATAATAAATACTTTTTAATACAAAAAATTTTTCTTTGTTAAAATCAAAGCAGGGTAATACCCGTCCCCCCCTGCTTGATTTTAAATCAATAAGAATCACCCCGAGTCTACCATTTTGATAAATAACAAAATTAATAAATCTTGAAAATTTATTATACATAAAATCAAAACTAACCTTAGCCAAGTTTAATAATAATTTATTAAAATAAAAAAAAATTAATTAATTAATTAAAACAAATAAATTACACTTAAAAATTACATTAATACTCAGATATGAAAGAAATATTATATATTTTTCAAAATAAAAATATTAAGATTAAATTTAAAATAAAATAATTAGTTTTAATAATTAGTTTTATAATAATTTTTATAATTAATTTTATAATTAAATAATAATTTTATAATAACAAAATTTATTAATTTAAATAACAAAATATTTTTAATTATTTTTATAATAAACAAATTTATTTATTTTATTATTAAATATTTATTTTATTATTAATTTTATTACTTTTATTTTATTTAATTATTCTTTTTATTTATAAATTATAAATAGTTTAATTTTAAAGAAAAATATAAATACTTGTAAATATTTCATGTAAATATTATTATTATTATTATTAATTAATTAATTAATTTTATAATTTTAATAATCACTTTTAATTTTTATAATGTTTAATAAATTTTAATAAAAGATTTATAAAATTAAATATTAGAAAACAAGTGTTCTAATAAATCAATTTTTAGTGTTATTTTTAATAAAACATTTTTAATTCATAAATAACTTACACAGTTATTATTAAAATAAATTGAAATTATCACTTTTTAATTCTATATTAAAATTAAGATAATTTCTAAAATTTATCACTTTTTAATACAGAATGAACAAATAATACTAATTGTGCTAGAATAATATAAATTATTCTAACCTTATAGATTATTCTATTCTATATAATTGGAACTTTCCAATATTCTTCAAATATTACTAAATAGAAATCTTAAGTTAATAAATCACCAATTAACATATAATTCCTTTTTGAATTATCGATCCGATTCCATATAATGTATTAAAAATCTTTAGCCAAGAATATTGTCCTTGCCCACTTAATATATTAATATTATATTTCTTTTGTATTATGTTATATTGAAAATAATCAAATCTATTTAATTAGTTATTAAAATTTTAGTTATCAATATAAATTTATTTTTAATTACTAAATTTAACTAAACCACAATTAAAATATTCTGTATAATCTCTTTATTTTTATTTTATATATATTAGTATTAAACTATTATTAAATAATTAATAATTCAATAATATATAACTACTATTTATAACAATAATATTATTAACTAAAATAATAATTCAATTTCAATTTAAATGTTTTATTTATTAAAATAATTAGTAATTAGTTTATTAAGAAATAGTTAGGCTTTACAAATTTTAATTTGATAAAAAAATATAAATACATGTAATTTTTAGTGAAATAAAATATAATCAATAATTTACTTTTATTAAATAAATAATTATATTATTATTTTTCTTTTATAAATTTAAATAAATAAACATTGATTTTAAAACAAAATTATTTTTATTGTAATTTTATTATTTGTGTTAATTATTATATTCCTAAAACTATATGAACCATACCATGAAAAATTGGTGGAGATATCGAGGAATATAATAATAAATTAATACATTAGGGATAAAATTATAATATTAATAAATAATTTTTCTAATAAAACAAAAAAAAATATTTTTTTAAAAAAAAAAAAACAATTTTTATATTTTTAACTAATTATTATTAATTGTTAAAAATATTAATTAATATTAAATTAAACTAATATTCGTGCATAGATTTCCGGGTTAAGTTTATCCTACATAGTAATTGGGCTAGTAGGCTCTGGACTGCTATTTTTTATATTGAAAATAGTAACAGTGGCACACGCGTGGCATGACACCTTTCAAGAGGTAAGCTGCACGTCAGACAGTGTGTACTATCAGATTGCACGATTATTATAATTTAATAAGTGATTAATAATAATAAATAATTAATAATTTTATTAGTTAAAAGATTTATTTTTTTTTTTTTTTAATTTTTTATTTTTACTTTTTATAACAATCTATACATTACGAGGTTTAGCATTCTATAGATACAATAAATTTTATTTTATGAGAACATCCAGTACTTCCAGTATTCCAACAGAGAGTACTCCAGAAAGTAAGCTTAGCTTCAGAGAATTAAAGAAAGAATTAAAAGATTTTGAAAAGCTTACTAAACAAAACCTTGACATCAATTCCTGGGCAAATGAGTTAAAGGCATGGATAAAATACCAACATATCAAGGATCCTGAAACTATTTTTACTGCTTGTATATTAACGACTTCTGGAGAACCAAGAGAAATTATCCAAGAACTAGAAGATGGAAATGACCTTACTGAAGATGAAGATGAAGATTTCAATAGCGATAGTGAAGGAGAAGATGATGAAGAATGTGAATCTACTAACACCTACCCAAGCCTTGATGAAATCATAAATCATCTGAAGACTTTCTATGGACTTAAAGAAGATCAAACCAACTTGTTGCGAGAATTGCGTTCCATGAAAATAAAGAAGAACGAGAAAGTTAAAGATTTTAATGTCCGTTATAGATCTTTGTACCATAAATTGGATAAAAGAGAAGAAGAAAAATTAGTGTTTTAGATTATGCAGATTCCTTAACCAATAATCCTGACGCATGGAGAAAGGTTATGCTTAAAGACCATATTTCTATTACCAAAGCGTTCGCTATAGCTGAAAAAGTTGATCGTTTATCTATTAAAAATAGTACTGAATATTATGATAAGACTCGTTACAATCTCTTTAACTCTAAAAGTAATTTTAATAAAAACATTTCAAATGATTTTAACAAACCAAAAACCCACAAAAATGTATCTATAGAAAATCTCACTAACAAGATAAAAGAAATGAAAATTAGTACTTGCTGGTTTCGTAGCAATGAAGGACATACCAAACGAAACTGTCCTAAATTAAATTCTATATTGGAAAATAACCGCAAGAAGTTTTATGAAAATCATTTAAACCACTAAAAGGGAGTAGAAGCACTCCCATCGTCAAAAAAATTGCTTCAGTCTGCCATCGTTCTAAAACAGTTGACTTAAAAGAAGATGATGATTATGAAGAAATTGCTGATTTCCAAGAAGGTACTACTACGGATTATTACGAAAATTTTGATGATGAGTCGGATGGTTCCAAAGAATTGGATTACTTAGTAAACGTTATAAAGAGAAAGGCAAATCCTAAAGATGAAGAGACTAGTGACCAAAGAGGAAAGAGAGTTCACCGTAGTCTAAGAGATGATCCTAAGCCAATAGTTACTCCAGGTTTACGAAAACAAAAAGAAAATCAATTAAGGGGAACATCGCGACCAGTCAAAAAGCCAACAACTCAATTACATCCTTCGATTATGGCTCAACCCAAAATAGAGAAAGAAAAGAGGATTGAGAAAGAGCTAAGAGATAAGGAAAGAGCTAGTACTAGTACTTCTGTGGAAAATAATAAAAATAGTAATGTTAATATTATTAATGAAGAAACTTCTCAGGAAGGAAATAATTCTAAACAAACTTTAAATAAATTAATTCAAGAAAAATCATCAGAAAAGTCAACTGAAATTATGCCAACTAGAATTCCAAGAAGAATACAAATGCAAACTGATTGTGATAGTTATGACGTGATCAAAGATTTAAACTCCAGTAATTGCAATATTACATTTGGAAAATTATTGGACGTTGCTCCAAAGATACGGTCTCAAGTATCACAAGGACTTAAATTAGAAAAGAATAATACTAAAATTTCAGGTGCAGTGGATAATATGTGTGCTACTACAATAATAACGAACAATATAGATCATACATATAAAAGTAAACATCATGAACCACAAGAAGATGATATTGCTATGGTTGATGTAATAGTAGATGGAGTTCGTGGTAAGGCTTTAATAGATTCATGTAGCAAATTAAGTATTATCACAAAGCAATTTTTAGATAAATTACCTTATCAGTATGAACCTATAGGAGTTAGTGCAGGACGAATACGTTTAGCAACGATGAATGATGATTACTCAGAAGATGTGTTAATCAAAGTTCCCGTAAAAATTAATGAACTAGAACTACTTGTTACGTGTAGAATTATAGACAAGGAAGATCCATTCTATGATATATTAATCAACCTCAAAACTCAAATTGATAACCAGTTATTTATACATCCAATTAGATATAGTCTTTGTCGATTTAATAATCAAGGTTTAATTGAAGAAATTGCACCTATTAATAATGAATATGATGACGAAGAAAAATTATTATGTGTAATCAAAGCATTGAATCACCAAGAAGCTAAGCAACAATTGAAAACGATTGAAGGATTACCACCCATAAAATATATATATGACACAGTTTTTCAAAGTACAATTAATTCTAATTATAGAGAAGCTATTACTAAATTACTTGAAGAATATATTGATATAATTGCAACTTCTTCTGAAGAATTAACACCTTCAGATTTATCACCACACAAAATTATTCTTAAGGAAGGAGTTAAACCTATTAAACAAAAATTTTATCGACTTAGTAAATTAAAAACAGATATCTTAAAAGAAGAATTAACCAAACTCATATATAAACGATTAATTGAACCTTCATGTTCAGAATGGTCATCACCAGTAGTACTTGTGCCTAAAAAGAACGGTAAATGGCGCCTGTGTATTGACTATAGGAAAGTAAATGAAGCAACTAAGAAGGATTCTTATTCTTTACCAAATATTGAGGAAATTTTTGATAGCTTAGATGGAGCAAAAATCTTCTCAACATTAGATCTTTATTCCGGTTATCATCAAATATTAATGGATGATGATAGTGTTGAAATCACTACCTTTACAACTAAGTTCGGAAACTACCAATTCAAGGTAATGCCCTTCGGTTTAACAGGTGCTCCAGCTACATTCCAAAGAAAAATGAACCGTATACTATTTCCCTTAATAGGAAAATGCGTCTATAACTTTATTGATGATATTTTAATCTACTCAAGAACTGAAGAAGAACATCTAGAACATCTTAAACAAGTCTTAGAAATATTCAAGGAACATAAGTTAAAAATCAATATCGAAAAGTGTTCTTTCATGCAAACTGAGGTAGAAGTACTTGGACATAAAGTATCCTCAGAAGGTTTAAGTCCATTGGAAAACAAAGTTGAAGCTATTAAAGAATGGAAGGCTCCCTTTAACATTCATGAACTTCGATCATTTTTAGGAGCCATTGGATATTATAGAAATTTTATTAAGGACTTTGCAAAAGTTACTGCTCCTCTCTGCACTCTATTAAGAAAAGGTGTTAAGTTTGAATGGAAAAAGGAACAAGAAGAAAGTTTTAAAATTCTTAAGGAAAGATTAATCAATGCCCCAATATTAAGATTTCCTAGATTTGATAGAGATTTTATTATTATAAGAACAGATGCTTCCTATGATGGAATAGGGGGTGTGCTTTTACAAAAGGATGATGAAACTGGAAAGGAGCATCCGGTTCATTATATTAGTAGAAGTTTATCTAAATCGGAAAAGAATTATGGAATTACGGATCTAGAAGGTGCTGCTCTAATTTACTGTATTAATAAATTAAAATCTTATATTATGGGAAATCCTAAGCAAACTATAGTATATACAGATCATAGACCATTAATCGGATTACTTAAAAGGAAGGAACCACAAAATTCTCGTCATACTAGATGGTGTTTGACTGTCAGTATGTTAGGAATTGATTTACGATATGAAACTGGAAAGAATAATGTTGTCGCAGATGCTTTATCAAGAATGAAAAATGAAAAAGAAAAAGTTGTCTTAACAACACAAATTATCAAGGAACAAGATGAAAACCTGCTTTCAAGGACCATTAAGGAATTTATTGAAGAAAAATTTACGACAATTGATGGTGTGGACTACTTTGTTGATGGCAATAATTATAGAAAATTAGTTACAGATACAAAAGAAAAGTTTCAATTAATTTTTCAAGCACACAGTATAGGACACGAAGGCTATTACAAGATATACCAACGTTTGAAAAAGAGCTACTATTGGAACAATATGGTTAATGACATTAAGCGAATTATAGGTAAATGTGAAAAATGTCAATTAAATAAATCTCAACCATACCCTGAACCAACGGAAGATAAACCAACTGAAGTGGAAGGACCATTTACACACTTAGGATTGGACATTATAGGACCTCTAAGTAAAACCAGAAATAATAATCAATATATAATCGTTGTGGTTGATTATTTTACTAAATGGGTTGAGGCAGAGCCCACTGAAAATGTTACTTCTCAGGATGTGATAAAATTTTTTAATTAATGTATTTGCTCGACACGGTGTACCTCAAATTATCACTACTGATAATGGAACACAATTTACATCAGATATGACAAAAATCTTCCTTGATTTATATGTTGTATATGTTAAATTTATCACTCCATATCATCCTGAAAGCAATGGTTTAGTTGAGAATCGTAATAAAGAAATTGGAAAATTATTACGATTACTAGGACAACAACACAAAGAATGGGATGAAATTTTACCATCTGCACTTTGGGCTTTAAGAACTACTAAAAACTCAATCACCAACCATTCAAGTTTTGAATTAGTTTATGGAAGGGAGGACCAACAACCTTTTGACATTGCTGCCAGACCAACTAAGGGTATAAATAAGTCTTCTGACGAAATTCTACTGGAAAAATTTGTATCACACTACCAATGGGTAATGGAGGCCGCATCTAATATCAATAATGCTTCGAAGTATTGGGATACTAGGAGAGAAGAAAAGTCCAGTATGAATCAAGCTAAAAGAATAAAACCAGGTGATTTAGTACTAGTAAGAAACTTTAATCGAACTAAATTAGAACCTTACTTTGTTGGACCTATGAAAGTGGTAAAGAAACAATTCAATACAGTCACTTTAGCCGATCCTGCTACTAATATACAAATGAATCGTAATGTTCATTTGAAAAATATTGTCAAGTTTAACTCAGCTTCTACCTAGCATGAGTCTTAGCGGGGGCATCTTAATACAGAATGAACAAATAATACTAATTGTGCTAGAATAATATAAATTATTCTAACCTTATAGATTATTCTATTCTATATAATTGGAACTTTCCAATATTCTTCAAATATTACTAAATAGAAATCTTAAGTTAATAAATCACCAATTAACATATAATTCCTTTTTGAATTATCGATCCGATTCCATTATAATGTATTAAAAATCTTTAGCCAAGAATATTGTCCTTGCCCACTTAATATATTAATATTATATTTCTTTTGTATTATGTTATATTGAAAATAATCAAATCTATTTAATTAGTTATTAAAATTTTCGTTATCAATATAAATTTATTTTTAATTACTAAATTTAACTAAACCACAATAAAATATTCTGTATAATCTCTTTATTTTTATTTTATATATATTAGTATTAAACTATTATTAAATAATTAATAATTCAATAATATATAACTACTATTTATAACAATAATAATATTAACTAAAATAATAATTCAATTTCAATTTAAATGTTTTATTTATAAAAATAATTAGTAATTAGTTTATTAAAAAAATAGTTAGGCTTTACAAATTTTAATTTGATAAAAAAAATATAAATACATGTAATTTTTAGTGAAATAAAATATAATCAATAACTTACTTTTATTAAATAAATAATTATATTATTATTTTTCTTTTATAAATTTAAATAAATAAACATTGATTTTAAAACAAAATTATTTTTGTAATTTTATTATTTGTGTTAATTATTATTATATTCCTAAAACTATATGAACCATACCAGCTTCGGTAAAGAATGACTATAAATTACTTATTTTGTTATGTTTAGACATAACTTAGCCATAATTAAGTTTATATTCTTTACTAATGGAACTTTCTTATATTCTTCCCTGAATTAAATTAAAAATTTTATTATATAATATTATAAATTAATTAAAATTATTATAATATTAATTAAAATCTTTATAAAAATATTTTTTATAAAATCATTACTGAATCTTAATTAAATTAATATTAAAATACATATAAACTCTTCAAAAATTTATATTAACAAATTTTTTATTGAATCTATATTAAAATTATTTTATATTTTTATTATATTTTTATCAAATTAATTATTATTAACTTTCAATAACACTATAAATTAATATTAATTTTTATTAAACTTAAAATAAATTATCATTAAATAATTTATTATCTTTTATAAAATTCAATTAATATTTTTGTAAACTTTTAATTAAAAATTTTATTAAAAACTTTTTAATTATTTACTCCAGATATTATTTAATTAAAATCTTTATAATATCTTTTTAAATAATAATTTTTTTATTCCTTTATGGAATTTATATTAAACATATTATTAATAATTTTATTTAACATTTAATTAAGAATGAATTAATAATTCTTTTAATTAAATACTTAAATTCTTTTTCATTTCCAAGATATTAAACTTTAAAAATGAAATCGAATATAAATATCTGAAGAAAATAACTTCTTCTAAAAAAAAAAATAATATAACACAAAACAATAATAAAAATAATAATAATAATAATAATAAAATAAAAATAGTAATAATATTAGTAATAATATAAGTAATAGTATTAATATTAATATTAGGAATAGTAATAATTTAGCTAATAAAATTTAATTAGTTTAATAAATAATGTAATTACTTTAAAAATTAAATAAATAAATAAATTATAAAATTGTTATTGTGTAAATAAATATTTTAAATCTTTATCTTTTGTGTATAAAAATTTTGTTTTTCCCAATGAACCATAACAGCTTTTTGTAAGAATCTATAATTATTTTTAAATAAAATAATTATATTTTCTTAGTTAAAGTTATAATTATAACTTTATTTAATTATATAATATTTATTCATTTAAATATTATTAATAATTTATTTAACTCCATATTAAATATTCATTAATTTAATACAACAAAATTTATTTAATTAATTATTATTTATACATTTATTAATAATTATAGTTTATTTAATTATACATTTAATTATTAAATTTATTAGTTTTAGTTTATTTATTTAATTAAATTGTAAAAAAATGTATTATGTATTCTAATATGTATTTTAATAATGTATTCTGTATTTTGTTTATTAATATCATTATGTTATTTTCCTTATTTGTAAATTTATAATTTTATGATCGAAATATCTTTTATTATTTTATTCTTTTATTTTCGATCAATTACATTAGATTAACGAATCGGTTAATTAGGGTTTTTCCCAATTACTTCTTAAAAGTAATTGGTTTTACCTAATTGATACGATGATCGATATGGATAGAATATCGATCAAAAATCTTATCTAGGTTTTTCTCTCTAATCTTTTCCTAGATAAGAGATTTGTTAAGATTAGAAAACATTTTTTAATTTAACCTTATTTTTCAAAAAAGTATAAATAAGGCTCTTGAATTCTCTTTGAGAAATCAAGAGTTATTATTATAACAATTATAATATAGTAATAACATTAACAAATATTTTATATTTCTATTTTAATAAAATAAGTTTTAATAAAACAAATTTAAAAATAAAACAAAATAAAATAATCCTTTCTCTTGACAATTCTGTGTTATTAGTTTATTATAATTAGTTATAATAAACTCTTTCTTATAAAAGATAAGTATATTTATCCTTTTTTGCTTTCTCAATTTAATAATAATTATTATTTAATTATTATTAAGTTGTAGTTAATAATTTAATTATAATTAATTTTATAATTAAATTATTACAC
The DNA here is from genome assembly GCA_016946835.1 of Neocallimastix lanati (nom. inval.). Lineage (NCBI taxonomy): Eukaryota > Fungi > Neocallimastigomycota > Neocallimastigomycetes > Neocallimastigales > Neocallimastigaceae > Neocallimastix > Neocallimastix lanati (nom. inval.). The sequence goes on from JACVTC010000179.1 coordinate 143,894, forward strand.
TTTTAATACAGAATGAACAAATAATACTAATTGTGCTAGAATAATATAAATTATTCTAACCTTATAGATTATTCTATTCTATATAATTGGAACTTTCCAATATTCTTCAAATATTACTAAATAGAAATCTTAAGTTAATAAATCACCAATTAACATATAATTCCTTTTTGAATTATCGATCCGATTCCATATAATGTATTAAAAATCTTTAGCCAAGAATATTGTCCTTGCCCACTTAATATATTAATATTATATTTCTTTTGTATTATGTTATATTGAAAATAATCAAATTTATTTAATTAGTTATTAAAATTTTCGTTATCATTATAAATTTATTTTTAATTACTAAATTTAACTAAACCACAATAAAATATTCTGTATAATCTCTTTATTTTTATTTTATATATATTAGTATTAAACTATTATTAAATAATTAATAATTCAATAATATATAACTACTATTTATAACAATAATATTATTAACTAAAATAATAATTCAATTTCAATTTAAATGTTTTATTTATAAAAATAATTAGTAATTAGTTTATTAAAAAAAATAGTTAGGCTTTACAAATTTTAATTTGATAAAAAAATATAAATACATGTAATTTTTAGTGAAATAAAATATAATCAATAACTTTCTTTTTATTAAATAAATAATTATATTATTATTTTTCTTTTATAAATTTAAATAAATAAATATTGATTTTAAAACAAATTATTTTTTTTATTGTAATTTTATTATTTGTGTTAATTATTATTATATTCCTAAAATTATATGAACCATACCACTTTTTGATCCGGAACTAGCTTATTTACATCAAATAAGCATATATAAGAATGATAAAAAGAAAAAAATATAAAATGTTTATAATAATGAAATTATTTAAAATTAAAATAGTTATAATAAAAAAAAAATTATTTATAATAAAATTATTTCTAATAAAAATAATTATCTATAAATTGTTTTAATAAAATAAATACAGAAATATTTAATTCTGTATAAAATTAAATCGATTGACAATACTAACTATTATTTTTATTGTTTTCTCCTAAATAGATTATTATTTTCTGTATTCTTTTTACAATAATAAACTTTATGAGAATATAATATTAATAATTTACAAGAATATTAAATTATATATTAATTGATAAATTAAAACATTATTAGAATAGATAGTTAAAATTTTAAATATAAATAAATCATTAATAATTATACAACTATGTTTTAAAATAGATACTTTAGAATAGGTTAATTTTAAAATATATTAATATTAAAATAACATTCATAATAAAATAATATAAATAAATGTATATGTTAATGTTTAATTCAAGATTCATGTAAAAAACTATAAAAGGAAGAAATTTTCTTTCTTTTGAAAAGGACGACAATAAAATAAAATAAAAATTTATAAAATACATTTTTAAACTAATAAAAATTTATTTATAATATTTAATATTGTGTTTTTAAAATATTGTGTGTGATCTGTGCCCATATCATTTTTGATAAGAATGTACACATAATGCATTCTTAAATAAATCTACGATTTATTTCTAATACATTATGTGTACATTATAATTTTTGTACTTTAATAAATTTTTAAATCCAAAGATCAAAAATTAAATCAAAAATTATATTAAACTTTATATTTTTATATTAAATCTTATATTAATAGTAATATTATTATATATTTAAAACTTATATTAGCAATATTAATAATAAATCTTACTTTTTTTTTTATTAATAATGAAAATTTGTAATAATAATATTTTTATATATTGATAATTAAAAATTTATATATTATATTTTAACTTTTATTATAAAATTTTATATCGAAATGTTTTATTTTATATTGAAAAATATTTTATTTTATTAAAAACCTTTATATTAGAATAGTATTTTTATTTTTATTTGAATATTTTAACAGATTGTAATAAAAATTATAGCCAATTAAATAAATTCTTATTAGTAATATTTTAGATATTTTTAAAAAAAAAAAAAAAAAAAAAAAATGTTTTATTAATATTATAAATGTATTTTATTTATATTGTTATAATTAAATCTTATATAATTGATTATAAAATTCAATTTAAATTTAATAGTTTTTTATAAAAAAAAATAAATAAAATGTAATTTAGTGGCAAGAACAACTTTTATGCCTTGAAAAAAAGTATAAATAGTTGTAAATTTTGCTACCAATTTTTAAAAATCATGATAAAATAAATTTAATAAAATAAATAAATAAAATAAATAAATAAAATAAATAAATAAATAAATAAAATTTGTGTTTCTTTACTTTATTTTTATTTAATTCTCTAAAACCTTAATATTTATATGGTGGAGATATCGGGGAATTAAATGGAAATAATAGTAAATAACATAGATTTTTTTTTTTAATTTTTTTTTTTTTATTTTATATTGATAAACAAGTAAGTCGTTAATCCTTTGATTAACCTATGGCGCTTGTTTGATATATATATAAAAAAAATTTTTTTTAAATAAGTAAAATTAAGATTCTAAAAAACAAATTTTGTAAAATTATAACAAGGAGCGGATAGAGCTCATACACAGTGTATTCTCAGATAGCAACAAATTAACTCTATTCATAGTAGGTTATTGAATAGTAGTTAATTTGGAGATTAATTGGAAAGTAGACGAAGGTATTTGGTTACCGACCCGGTAATAATAGTTCAGCCTTCAACGTTTCAACACACGAAGGTGCGAATAAGGAGCTTACGTCACCGAAGGCGTAAGATTGTTTTTTTATATATATTTTTTTTTACTTTTCTTTGTGCTAGTTATAAGGCACTATATTATATAAAGTATCAGATTTTGGCTAACTTTGCCATTTAATTTTTTTTATTTTTTTTATTGCTGGTACTTTATTTGTTATATAATTCCTGTAATAGAATCTTAATTTACTTTGAAAATATTGTGTTTTTAGTTAATTTTTATTAGTTAATAAAAATATTATTGAATACTTTTAAAATTTTTTTATTCCGTACATAGATTATCGGATTAAGTTTATCCTACATAGTAATTGGGCTAGTGGGCTCTGAACTGCTATATTTTATATTGAATATAGTAATCGTGGCACACGCGTGGCATGACACCATTAGGTAAGCTGCACGTCAGACAGTGTGTACTATCAGATTGTACGACAATAAAGATTATTTTTTGTGTTTAATAATTATAATTAATTAATAATTTTATTAGCTATAACAATACAATTTTTATCGTTTAAAAAGAAAAATTTTTGAAAGGTGAAAATAATAAATAAAACTTTGCTTCTAAGTTTATTACTACAAATATACTAAATTACAAAATTCAAGTGGTCGATAAAGATTTCGAGCTTGAAAAATTATTCTATTAAGTTGTAGTTGTCGATAAAGATTTCGAACTTAAAATTATTCTATTAAGTTGTCGATAAAGATTTCGAACTTAAAATTATTCTTAAAAAAGTAGTCGAAAAGAACCTCGTGCTTTATAATTTCTACTAAGTTGTCGATAAGGATTTCGAGCTTATACCTACTAAAGAAAGCAAATAAAATTATTATTTTCAAAAGTTACTAAAATATATTGTTTTAAAAATTGATTCGATATTAAATTACCTATTAAATTATATTTTTAAAGTTGGATTTCCCAAATTTATTCGTATTTAATCACCTCATATTTAGACAAAATGTCCAAGGAAACAACTTTGAGCTTTAAAGAATTGAAAAAAGAATTGAGAGATATTGTGAAACTTAGCAAGGACAATTTAGATATTAAGTCCTGGGCTACTGAATTAAAACTTTGGATCAAGATACAAGGTATCACAGATCAGGAAACAATATTTAATGCTTGTTTACTTACCAGCTCTGGTGAAGTACAACGCGTTATTGAAGATTTGGGAGAAGATAGTGATGATGAAAGTGATGATGAAGAAGAAAATGTTGATGATAATATTAAATTTCCTTCCCTTGAAAAAATTATTTCAAGTCTTGAAAATTTTTACGGTATTAAAGAAGACCAAAATTTACTTCTTAAAGAACTTCGTGCAATGCAAATTAAAAGAAACGAAAAGATTAAAGACTTTAATGTAAGATATAGAACTTTGTACACTAAACTTGATAAAAAGAGAAGAAAGCGCATTGGTGTACTAGATTATATTGATTCTATTCAAAATAATTATGAAGCCTGGAAGAAATTATCCCTTAAAGATGATATAAGTATAGATAAAGCTTTCAAAATTGCCGAGAAAGTAGATAGACTTTCTGTAAGGAACAATAATATTAATACCTATAATGTTAATAATTCCCAGCATAATCAAAATAATCAAAACAGTACTACTTCAAGACTTTATCCTAAAAGAAGAAACGAAAATTTCCAAACAAGTCAAACAAATAATAAACCGAAACCTCAAGATATTATAGAAGAATCAACCCAGAAAATGAGAAATTTATCCGTTAAAACTTGCTTCTTCTGTAAGGAAGAAGGTCATTACTCATACTATTGCCCTCAATTAAATAAGATTATGGAAAAAAATAAAAAAGAAATATATTCCAAAAAGTCTTTAAACTTCTAAATGGGAGCAGAAGCACTCCCAATGACAAAACAATAGCTTCATTAAATAATTTACAAAATAATACTTTTACTAAGAATACTCCAATTGATAATAATTCCTTTAATGAAGAATTTGAAGAATATGATTTTAGCGACACAACTGAAAGTGAGGATGATATCATTATAAATGCTATAAAAAGAAAAATGAATGATAATAACAGCGAAAAAGAAGAAAATAATTCCAAGAAAGTACATAAAAGTTTAAAAGATAATCCACGTCCTTTCGCAACTCCTGCTTTAAGAAAGAAGAAAGAAAATGAGCTACATAATAAACCAAATAAAGTTTATAAAAATCAAATACTTCCTTCAATTTTAACTCAACCAAATATTAACAAAGAAAAACAAAAAGAAAAGGAATTAAGAAATATGACAAGAGTAAGAGAAAGTAAAGAAGAAAACAACAATTATTCATTAAAAGGAAAGGAAAAAGTTGAATCTGAAGATATACTTGTAATCGATAATGAAATAGAAGATCTAGAAATGAATAAAGATAATCAACAAAATAAAACTAATACTTTGGAAAAATTAATTTCAACAAAAACTAAAGAAACTAATAATGGAAATACTCAGTTAGTAAAAAGGAATATCAAAATGATGAATAATAAAGAACCTTACAATATTATGGATGATTTAAATAATCTTAAATCCAGTATTACGATAGGTCAACTCTTGAATGCATGTCCGAAAATTCGTTCACAATTAACTCAAGGTTTAAAGTTAGAAAAATCTAAAATAATTGGAACTGTAGACAATGTAATAGCACGAACTTTATTAGTAAATAACTATGATCATAGCTACATAAGTAAAAGTAATGAAGTAGCCGAAGAAGACTTAGCAATGGTTGATGCAAGTGTTGACGGAGTACTAGGAAAACTTTTAATTGATTCTTGTAGTAACCTAAGCATCGTTACTAAGCAGTATTTTGATAAATTACCTGGTGAATATGAAACAGTTGGAAAAAGTCGTGGAAGAATCCAACTAGCAACACAAGATGAAGAATACTCGGAAGGAATTATTGTTCGATTACCAGTAAAAATTAATAATTATGAATTTAATGCGGACTTTAGAATTATTGAGAAAGAAGACTCTTTTTATGATATGTTACTAAACTTTAAAACTCAAATCGATCATTGTTTATTTATTCATCCGACCTTAAACAGTCTATGTAAACTTTTGTCAGAAAGTGAATACGAAGAAATAGCTAAAATAAATAATCAATATTATGATGAAGAAAGTATAATTTGCACTATCAGAAAAGTTAAAGAAACGAATAATGAAAAGGAAATTATAAAGGAATTAACTCCAATGGAATTTATTGAGAGTGATGAATTTTTAAGTACCTTAAATAAAGATTATAAAGAACAAACTATTAAAATTCTCAAAGAAATGATTGACATAGTTACCACTTCAACAGAAGAACTAACTCCTTCTAAACTTTCACCACATAAGATCCGTTTAAAAGCAAATTCAAAGCCAGTAAAATTAAGAAGTTATAGGTTAACTAAATTAAAATCAGATATCTTAAAAGAAGAACTTACAAAACTTATTAAGAAAGGATTGATAGAACCATCCTGTTCAGAATGGTCATCTCCAGTAGTACTTATTCTAAAACACAATGGAAAGTGGCGCTTGTGCATTGACTACCGAAAAGTCAATGATATGACAGAAAAAGATTCTTATTCAGTTCCATATATAGATGAAATTTTTGATAGTCTCGGAGGAGCTAAAATATTTACAACTCTTGATTTATTTTCTGGTTTTCACCAAATCTTAATGGATGAAGAAAGCGTTGAAGTAACCACTTTCACTACTAAGTTTGGAAATTATCAATTTAAGGTTATGCCTTTTGGACTTACTGGAGCTCCCTCAACCTTCCAAAGAGAAATGAATAAAATTTTATTCCCTTTTATTGGTGAATTTGTTTACATATTTATTGAGGATGTTTTGATCTATTCAAAAAGTATCGAAGAACATTTAATTCATATTAAACAAGTATTAGAAGTATTTAAAGAAAACAAATTAAAAATTAATATTGAAAAGTGCCATTTTCTTCAAACTGAAGTTGATGTATTAGGTCACAAACTTACTACTAAAGAACACATTAAACAAGTATTAGAAATCTTCAAGGAAAATGATCTAAAAATTAACATTGAAAAATGCCACTTTATGCAAACCGAATTAGATGTTCTTGGTCATAGAGTGACCACTGAAGGACTAAAACCAATTGAAAGTAAGGTAGAAGCTATTAAGAATTGGAAAGCTCCTTCTGACGTTTATGAACTTCGCTCATTCTTAGGATCAGTGGGATATTATCGCGATTTCATTCCGAACTATGCTCAAATAACTGCTCCTATCTGTAAGTTGCCTAGAAAGGGAGTTACGTATGAATGGAACGAACAACATCAGGAAAGATTTAATCTCCTTAAGGAAAAATTGATTAATGCACCGATTCTTAAGTATCCAGATTTTGAGAAAGAATTTATTATTCGAACAGATGCTTCGTATGAAGGAATTGGTGGAGTACTACTACAAAAGGACGAAAATGATGTAGAACATCCAGTGCACTTTGTAAGTCGAAGTCTTACTAAAGCTGAAAAGAATTATGGTATAACAGACTTAGAAGGAACCGCATTATATTATTGCATCACTAAGCTTAAACCATATATCATGGGAAGTCCGTTTATAACTATCGTCTACACTGATCACAAACCCCTACTTGGACTATTTAAAAATAAGGAACCCAACAATGCTCGACAAACTAGATGGTGCCTCACGGCTAGTATGTTAAAAGTTGACATTCGTTACGAACAAGGGAAAAAGAATGTTGTTGCTGATGCCTTATCTAGAATGAAGAATCTTGAAGAAAAGAAAGTATTAGCAACCAAAATTAGTAATAATGAAGAAAACGATCTGCTATCTAAAGTTATTAAAGAATTCATTAACGAAAAGTTTACAAAAATAGATGGAGTAGAATACTTCATTGATGGAAACAATTATAGGAAATTAGTCACAGAAACTGATGAAAAGTTAAAACTTATATTTGAAGCTCATAAAATTGGACACGATGGTTATTACAAAACATACCAACGCTTGAGGAAAAGTTACTACTGGAATGATATGGTGAATGATATTAAAAGAGTCATATCTAAATGTGACAAATGCCAATTGAATCGACCGCAACCTTATCCAGAACCTACGGAAAATCTTCCAACTCAAGTGGAAGGTCCATTTACACATCTTGGTCTAGATATTATAGGTCCGCTAAAACCAACAAGTAATAATAACCAATATATCTTAGTAGTAGTAGATTACTTTACTAAGTGGGTAGAAGCCAAGCCTACTGAAAGTATTACTTCAAAAGATGTAGTAAAATTCTTAATTAAAGTTTTCGCTCGTCATGGAGTTCCTCAAGTTATTACTACTGACATTGGGGTACAATTCACTTCCGATATGACCAAGGTATTTCTCGATTTGTACGATGTTTATGTTAAGTTTGTTTCTACTTATCATCCTGAAAGCAATGGATTGACTGAAAATAGGAACAAAGAAATAGACAAGCTATTACGACTTCTAGGAATCGAAAATAGAGATTGGGACGAAGTATTACCGTCGGCTCTTTGGGCTCTTAGAACAGTTAAAAATTCTACAACTAATCATTCAAGTTTCGAATTAGTGTATGGCCGAGAAGATCAGCAACCCTTTGATATCGCTGCTAGACCAACTAAAGGAATTAATAAATCATCTGATGAAATCTTACTGGAAAAATTTATCAATCATTATCGCTGGACTATAGAAGCTTGTGAAAACATCAAGAATGCCAATAAATATTGGGCTGCCAGACGAGAAGAAAAACAGAGCTGGAATAAAGTTAAAGAAATTAAAGCCGGAGATCTTGTGCTTGTTAGAAACTTTAGTAGAACTAAGTTGGAACCCTACTTTGTTGGACCATTAAAGGTAATTAAAAGGCAATTCAATACTGTTACTCTCGCAGACGTCAAGACCGGAATTCAAATGAACAGAAATGTTCATGTAAAGAATATAGTAAAGTATAACTCAGCTCTAGTATAGCTTGAGTCTTTGCGGGGGCATCTTGTTAAAGAAGAAGCAAATATTGTTAATTTGGTCTCAAATCTAACAAATAACTTAACCTCAAATTAAACTATTTGCCTTCCTTATTGTATGGAACTTTCCTATATTCTACTATAAATTAAAATTGAATTATTTCTTAATAAATAATATATTACTTATATTAAATAATTTTTATTTATATATTTCTTATTTAAAATTATTATATTATTATTGAAATGTTAACAAATTATCAATATATTTTTTTTTATTAATATTTTTATTTTATCAATTTATTATTGTCAAGTTATATTAAAAATCTAGATAGTTTTTCTTTAACCAATAGTTATTCATTGTATTAATAATAAAAATTAATTTCTAAATAATATTACTAATACATAATAATACAAAAAAAAATAAAATTATATATTATTAATATATGTTTATTATAATCCATAATGTTATATTTTTAAGAATTAATTATAACAATTATATTGAATAATTTAAAATTTATATTATTTTACACATAAATGAAGGATTTAGTAAGTTATAATTACTAAACCACATTAGTAAATTCTGCAAAATTGATAAAATTATGTTTAAAATATATTAATAATGCATTAATAATTAATTAGGATAAATTTTTATATATAATAGAAATACTTAAATTAAATTTATTAAATATAATTTAAAAATTTGAATTATTATTAAAAGAAATTAAAAATAAGAAATGGCTTTCCCATTTCTAAATAATTGTAAAAGTATAAAAAGAGATAGTTTAGAAAAAAAAAAAAAAAAAAGAAATAATAATAATAATCATGTAATATATTATAATAAATAAATTTTAATAAAGATTTTTAATAAAACAAAAATTTTCTTTTATTTTTATTATTGTTTTAATTTTATTTATAATTTTTGAAAACCCCGAACCAAACCAGGATTGTGAAAGAATCTATAATTATTTTCTAACAAATAATTATATTTTCTTAGTTAAGTTATTATAACTATAACTTTATTTAATTACATATAATATTTATTAAATTTATTTAATTTAATTTTAAATATTCATTAATTTAACAAAATTTATTTAATTAATTTTAAATAATATATTTACAATATGTTAAATTCTCTACTGTAACTAATGTATTTTGTATCATATTTTATTTTGTATTTTATAATGTATTCTGTATTTTATTAACTATTTAATTTTATATTTTTAATATAAGGATAAATTATATGATCGAAATATCTTTTATTATTTTATTCTTTTATTTTCGATCATTAGATTGGAAAATCGGTTAATTAAGATTTTTTCCAATTACTTTTTAGAAGTAATCGGTTTTACTTAATTAATGCGATGATCGATATGGATAGAATATCGATCGAAAACTTATCTAGGTTTTTCTATATAATCTTTTCCTAGATAAGAGATTTGTTAAGATTAGAAAACAATTTCTTATTTAACCTTATTTTCATAAAAAAAATATAAATAAGGCTCTTGAGTTCTCTTTGAGAAATCAAGAGTTATTATTATAAAAACATAGTTATAATAGTAACAATTTTATATTTTTAACTTTAATAAATTAATAAAAATATTTTATTCAAAAACATATTTTTATAATCAATTTATACAAACAATTCTTCTCTTACTTTTTGTGTTATTATTATAATTAATTTTATAATAAACTCTAAAGGTAAAAAAAATTATTTTATTTTATTTTCTCAACTTAATGAATTAGTCGTTAAGTTGTAGTTAATAATTCTATTTTGATTAGTTCTTAATAGAATTATTACAGATTGATAAATAACAAAATTAATAAATCTTGAAAATTTATTATACATAAAATCAAAACTAACCTTAGCCAAGTTTAATAATAATTTAATAAAATAAAAAAAATTAATTAATTAAAACAAATAAATTACACTTAAAAATTACATTAATACTCAGATATGAAAGAAATATTATATATTTTTCAAAATAAAATATTAAGATTAAATTTAAAATAAAATAATTAGTTTTAATAATTTGTTTTATAATAATTTTTATAATTAATTTTATAATTAAATAATAATTTTATAATAACAAAATTTATTAATTTAAATAACAAAATATTTTTAATTATTTTTATAATAAACAAATTTATTTATTTTATTATTAAATATTTATTTTATTATTAAATATTTATTTTATTATTAATTTTATTACTTTTATTTTATTTAATTATTCTTTTTATTTATAAATTATAAATAGTTTAATTTTAAAGAAAAATATAAATACTTGTAAATATTTCATGTAAATATTATTATTATTATTATTATTATTATTAATTAATTAATTAATTTTATAATTTTAATAATCACTTTTAATTTTTATAATGTTTAATAAATTTTAATAAAAGATTTATAAAATAAAATATTAGGAAACAAGTGTTCTAATAAATCAAATTTTTAGTGTTATTCTTAATAAAACATTTTTTTTAATTCATAAATAACGTATACAGTTATTATTAAAATAAATTGAAATTATCACTTTTTAATTCTATATTAAAATTAAGATAATTTCTAAAATTTATCAGGATTGTTACGGTACTATTAAATAAAGAAAAATTAAACTATTTAAAGAAAATATTTGTTAAGATTATATTTGGTTTTGATATAACTTAGTTGGAATGCTATAAACTAATAACTTCCTTATGATAATTAAATTTTATTTTATCAGTATTATTATAGAATTTTATTATATTTTTATTTTATTATTTTATTTGATTTTATTTAGTAATATTTTTTAATGAATGAAGTTATCAGATTATTAAAATATTAATAATCTTACGAAGATTATTTAAAACATTTAATTCACTATTCTTTTATACATAAAAAATAAACAATTAAAAAGTTATATAATAATAAATAAAATAATAAACAATAGTTTAAAAAGTTAGATAATAATAAATAAAAAATAAACAATTAATTATACTTTAAAAAGTATAAATTATATTCAACAATTTTATTATTATTATTATTTAATAATAATAAATAATATATATTTATATTGTAAAAGGATTTTGAGGCGTATGATCATACTAAATAATGATTAATTTGTTATGGTAATGAGGCTTATATAACTCATCGAGTTATATCCTTTACAATATTTGTTAATTCGAAAATAAATATGCTTGGAATGGTGATTGAAAGATTATTAGATCAGTACTTTTAAATATCATAAAATTTTCATTTCTTTTCGTTTTATAATATTTTGATTCAATGGGAATATCATCAAAACTTTTTATGTTTGGAGGAAATTGTTTATTTATATTTCTTATTATTTGGGATCTAATTGTACTATATTCGGGACATATAAGTCCCATTTCTTGAGAAACGGCATTAAATATATGTTTAGGTTTTATATCCATAGGAATTGAATTTTTCTTAATTTCTTCCTTAATTTTATGCTTTGCTACTGATATAGACACATCAATTTCTTTTTCGAGATGGTTATGTAAACTTTCATATTTTAAAACCTCCTTTTTATCATTTAAAATAATTAAAGATTTACATTTATTTAAAGTCTTATATTCAGTGCATCTATAAATTTTTGATTTATCTTTCCTTTGAAATGAAAAATTAAATTTGTGTTTTTTATTAATAAAAATTTGTTCATTTCCTCGATTTGTTTCACTTATTTCAATTTCTATATTGTCTTCCATTGATAATTAAAATTTTTCAATATAATATTTTAATAAATATACTTTTAAATGCTTTGAAACTTTTTTTTTTTTTAATATTTAAAATAATAAACCTTTTTTTAATTAATTATATAATTATTTAAATAATTATTTAATTATTATTTATTATTTCTTTATTTACTATTTTATTTATTTATTTTTATTTTTTTTTTTTTTTATTTTTTATTTTTTATTTTAGTTTATTTTTTTTTTTATTTTTTAATTCTTAAAAAATAATTTTTATTTATTTTTATTTTATTTTTTAATGTTTAAAAAAAAGTTTTCCTATTTCTTATTTTTTTTTATTTTTTTTATTTTTTAAGCATTAAAAAATAAAATGTTTATTTATTTTTATTTTATTTTTCAATGTTTTTTAAAAAAAAGTTTTCTTATTTTTTATTATTTTTTTTTTATTTTATTTTTTAAGCATTAAAAAATAAAATGTTTATTTATTTTTATTTTATTTTTCAATGTTTAAAAAAAAAAGTTTTCTTATTTATTATTTTTATTTTTTAATGTTAAATAGAAATACCTAACCTGATTATTATTTATTGAAGTGTTGTATTTCGCCAAAAGTTGAATTTCGTCCAGTTGAATTTCGCCAAATTCTTGGTGGCTTATAAATTTTCGTCATAAAATATCACTACATTTATTATTCACGCCATATTGTGAATATATGGTTTTTAAAAATTGTAGAAAAAGCCACAAAATATGATACAATTAGATATACGCCTCACATAAAATTACATGTTCGAAAATTTTTGAGAATTGTAATTTTATTTATTTAATTAATTAATTATTATTCATTAAAATTTTAATAAAATTAAGTGGCTTAAAACTAAAAATATTTAAGCCATACAACAAAATACAAATTTTTGTAATAAAAATTTTCGAAATGCACACTCCCCTGAGAAATGTACGATTGGGAAATGCACGATCCACATTAATTGTATTGTATTAATTTATTATTATTATATTAATTTTAATGTATTAATTGATATATATTAATTTTATATTTATTTATAATGTTATTAATTTCTTTAAAAAATTCATTTTAAAGTCCATTAAAAATTGAATATTTATTATTATTTTCAAAATTATTATAATTTTCTATATCACTATTATCGTAAACTATTTTATTTAAGATCTTCCATTTTAAAAAAAAATATAAAAAAATTCTTTAAGAATTCAATATTTTTGAAATTTTCATTATTTCTATATATTTAAAAAAAAAAAATAAAATACTCTTAAAATCTATAAAATATACTTGTAAAATAAAATAAAAAATAAAAAATAAATTAAAAATAAAATAAATAATAGAAATAATAAATATGAAATACAAATTTAATAAAATAAAATAAAATAAAATAAAATAAAATAAAATAAAATAAAATAAATAGTAAAATATTAAATATAAAGTACAGATTGAAATAAAAAAAAAATAAAATAAAATAAATAGTAGAATATTAAATATAAAGTACAGATTAAATAAAATAAAAAAATTTAAAAATTAAATGTTAAAAAGGTACATATCTTAAAATATATATATAAATTGTTTTTTAAATATTCTTAAAAATATAATAAATATATATATATAAATTATATTATTTAAATATTCTTAAAATAAAATATTATGTAATAAAATATTATTTAGAAATAAATCCTAGTTGTTAGTCCATTGGCTAGCGTACATAAGGCTTCAAATTCGATCCCTCCCTATGACCATTTTCCAAGTATTCCTACAAGAGGTTTTTACGGAATATGGTGGTTAGCGTTACAGAAAAGTATGTTCCCCTTATATATATTATTATTAGAAAAGACACTGAACTAATTAAGAGGGTTACAATAGTACTATATATTTAAGAAAGAATTACTAACATTTGGGTACATGATTTCATGTATTCATGTTGATATATAAATCTACCTATGATGTAGATATATAAATCTACCTATGATGTAGATATATTCTATTAATTGCAATCTTTCTGACATTTATGCATTTGCCAAGGAGCTAGTTCGAATCTCTATTGGTTAGGTTATACTGATTTTGCTTCAAATGGGAGTTACGAACTGGAGAAACACTCTGAGGAAAAGTATTAAAAAAAATTCTTCATGAATAATATACATGTCAGAGTGCCAACACTCAGTAAGGTTGTCCAGAAGGGACAATTCTGCCTTTATAAAAAAAAGGAAGTGTGTGACTACTTCAATATTCCCACTGCTCCTGAGAAGGTGGGAGCTAAAAACCAAGGGCGATACAGACCAGAAATAATAATAAAAAAAATTTAAAAATAAAATATTTAAATAATAGTTTCAGAAAAAAAAAAAAAAAAAGAATTTTTTCTAACCTTTTATATTTATTTGTTGAAGATTTTTAATTTATATTTAAGATTATACGCCATTTTACAAAAACAAAAAAATTATTAACGCCACAAAATATGCATAGTTATATTATAAAATGTAATGCTTTTATAAAAAATTTATCATTTGTAATTTATCTTCCATAAAAGGTTATAAACGGTTATTCTTGATAGTAAATATAGTAATATTTTTATATAGGATAATATTTTAAATTAAATTATTTTATTCATACCTATTTATATATATACATGAAATAAAAAATGTAAAAAAAAAAAAAAAGAGAATAGGTATTAATTTTTTTTTTTTCAATGTAGTTGAAGAAAAGTATATATTAAAGATAAATGTATTAGTTATAATATATAATTATATTTTTATTATTATGAAAGATTATTAAAGAATAATAAAAATAAAACTACTTTATATAATAAGACTAAATGAATTTTAAATTCATAAGATCAATAATGTAAAAAATTGTAATCAATAAAAAACAAAATACATTAACATGAATGTATAAATGATTTATATAAAGTCATGGATATATCAACTCATTAATGTATTAAAATAATTAATTTATATAAAAATTATAAAATTGTATTAAAATATATTTTTTTTATATATAGATATTTTAAATACTTGATTAAAATTAATAAATAATAATATACATATATATTTATTTGGTTGGTGATTTCTAACGAAAAGAATGGATAAAAAGTTTATCCTTTATTCCAAATTAATTTAATTAATTCATGATTATTTATCATTTTGAACTGTCTATCTTTTTAATATTTATTTATTTATTTTATTATTATTATTTTTTTTATATAATTATTATAGTCAATTTTAATTTGATTTATAACTGAATCTTAATTTTTTATTTTATTTATTTATTTATTTATTTATTTAATTGATTATAGTAGGTCACAAAGTATTCATGTTAATGTTTTTTTTTTCTTGCCGTTACTAATAAATTAACTTTTTTTTGTTAGAAGATATAATTGATTAATTAAAAAAAAAAAATTAATAATAATAATAATAATAATAATAATAATAATAATAATAATAATAATAATAATAATAATAATAATAATAATAATAATAATAATAATAATAATAATAATAATAATAATAATAATAATAATAATAATAATAATAAAAAGCAATTGAATTTCATTAAATAGGAATACATTTAATCATATTTTATATAAGGTGTAATAAAAAATACAATTTATTAAAATAATAAATTTAGAAAATTAAAAAGAAAAGATCTTATTAAAAAGCTTATCTTTAGTAAAAAGTTAATAATAATAATCATATTATTATTATTATTAAAAATTTTTATTTGTTTTTCTTCATATTTTAATATCTAAAAATTAAACTTTTGGTTCTTATTAATATGAAACGTAAATTTATTATTAATAATTTAAAGATAATTAAATGAAAAATAAAAAAAATAAAAAATAAAAACAAAAAAACAAAAAAAAAAACAAAAAAAACAAAAACAAAAAATAATATATTTAACTTTATTTCAATAATTAAACTTTATTATGTTATAAATAGTATTGTTCAACTTAATTAAATTATTATAACTAGTATTGTTCAATTTTATTATATTTTTATCACTAGTATTGTTCAATTTTGTTGTATTTTTTAATCAATAATATTAGTAATAATTACAATAATAATAATATATATTATATATATATAAATAAAAAAAACTAAAAATTAAGTAATTATACAAAAAGGATGTAGTTGATTAAATTTTTTTTTTTAATTATATTTTTATTTATTTATTTTATAATTATAATTTAAATATTTTAAATATTAAATTAAAATACTGAAAATAATAAAATAATAAAAAAAAAGTTTAATTTAGTATTTAAATATATTTTTAAGATATATTTATGTAAATTAATTTACAGAAATATTAAAATAAAAATAAAAAAAATTTTTAATTTTAAAAATTAGTAGGGCTGGTCATGTCATTGTAAAATTTAGAAAGTATTTTAGGATGATTCTAATACTTTACAGAATATTTTCAATACTTAATTATTATTTTTATTTTATGATATTATTATTATTAAAGCCACATCTAAAAAAAGAAAAAGAAAACTCAAGAATATGAAAATTGTTTTTTATAGGCCTATAAAACATAAATCTAAAAAACCTTAAAAACAAAAAAAAAAACAAAAAAAAAGAATTATATAAATAAAGTATTTAAATTTTAAATAATAATAAATTTTTTTTTTTAGTAACCAAAAGTTAATAATAATAATTATTAATCACATCAATATAAAAATTATGATATTAATTAAAGTTAGGTACACTTATTATGTATAATATTAAAAGAACCCTTTTTTATGTTAATTAGAGTTTTATATTATTATAATTCTTGTTTTTCTCAGTTTAATTTATTAATATAATTTGACATAACATTATGATTATCATAATAAATACATATTTTTTATTTATTAATAAAAGATAAATATAGTAAATATTAATTTTTTATTTATTTAAAAAAATATAAATATATATATTATATTATATTATAAAATTTATTTATATCCAACTTATATTCATTTATTTTGGTAGTAAATGTGACATCTATGATAGTCATTTACTATTCTTGTAAATATTTTTAAATTAAATTTTAATCAATCAATTTGGATATTAAAGTTTTTAATGCCAATTTTATATTTATTTATTTATTATATAAATAATTTAACAATGATTATTATTAATTACAAATATTTTTCTTCTATTATTTAAAATTATCAGATTATTATTTATATTTAAATGGATAATCTATTTATATATTTATTTTATCTATTTATTTAATTTAACAAAACTAAGAAATTGAAATAAAGAATTATTTTTTATATTTTTAGCTATTTAGTAATGATTAAATTGACATCTATAAGTTTAATTATAATAATAATAAATATTTTTAATAGGTCAACTATTATATATTTTTATTTGTATATAAATATTTTCATTTATTTGATAAAAATGATTATTGGTATTAACTAATTATTTTTATTCAATATTCATAATATTAAATGAATATAAATATAAAAATATACTATTTTAAATATTATAACTATAGATAAAAATATAAATAATAATAATAAAAATAATAATAAAAATGTTTAATAATAATAAAAGTACTAATAAAAAAATAATATTAATAATAAATATTAAATATTAGTTAAAAAAAAAAGTCTTATATATCATATGATGTCATATTTTTTTTTATTATATAGTTTTGAATATATGTAAACTATACAGGAATAACTTTTCAATTATACAATATTATATAAATGAATATTACAATTTTTATTTAATATTTACTATGTATGTATTATATTTTAGTTTTAAATTAAAATAAAAAAAGATAAATTTTTATTCCTATTATAATAGTAATAATTAATCCTATAATATAAAGTAGCAATTAATCCAACATTAACTATAATAAATAATATATATAAATTAAGAATACAAATTTAATTTACGAAATGAGAGTGTAGAGTATTAATTACCATCAAATTTTAATATAGGTTTATGTTAATTTAAACTATATTATTAAAAAAAAATATATATATATATATATAACAATAGTAAAAAGAAACCTTATTATTACTTTTTTTTTTTTATTTATATATGCAAATAATTAAATACTTGAGATATGATATTAAATTAAATATGTAATTAAAAATATATAGTTACTTTTTGTTATATTATAATTATAATAATAATAAATAAATAAAATAGGAAAATTTAAATATATATATATTTGCTATTTAGAAATTTATAATATAAGAAAAAAGCTTTATATTTCTAATAATGATTATTTTAATTTTTCATATATTTCTTTGCTCTAATTTTTTGATGCAAAGTATCAGTCATTAATATATTTATTGTAAAAACAGTATTTAATATTATAAAAATAACGAAATGACATTCAGAAGTTTTTTTTTTTTAAAATAAAATATTTATAAAAACAATATAAAAAAAATTTAAAAAAATTCAAAATAGTTTTATTAATGATTACTAAAAATCATTAACTTTCATTGATTAAACTTTAAATAAATTTATTATCTAAATTAAAATAGTAAAATAAATAATAGTACATTAATTATTATTTGTAGAATTGTTTTTAATATAAACATTAATTTAATAATAAAAATTTTATTATTAGTTATATTATTATTATTAGGTATTCTAATTTATTATTATAAATTGTAATTATTTCTAATTAATAGTATATTTAATTGTATATTATTTTAGCTATTGTTCTTTCATTATTATATTTAATCATTATTAGTTAATAGCATAAATAATTAATAATATTTATTATAAGTATTGTTAGTAGAATATACTATATTATAAATTATTTATATATTTTTATTATTCATAAACTATTTACATTAATTTTTTATCATTTCTTATTATTACTTTTAATATATTAATAGTTTCCATTTATTTTTTTAAATAAAAAAAATTAAAATAGAATAAAACTATTATTAAAATGATTTACTTCATACACTCATATTATTATTATTATTTATAAAAGGTAGTTTAGGTTATGGTTGACTTTGTAAAATCAGTTATTATTTTTTTATGTATAAATTTATTTTTATATATATATTTTTTTGACCAATAAAAATCTCAAATCATTGTGACTATAAAATTTGATATGACAGTTGCTTATACATAAATGTATACATTAAATGGAAACTACATTTATGAATGGATGTAGTCTTTTTTTTATATATATTTAATATATAATTTATTAATAAGTTTTATAAATCATAAAAAAATTCAATTGCATATCAATTTATTAGTAAATTTTTATTAATTATATTTTATTTTTCATATAATAACTAATATAATTCGTAACTATATTTAAATAATTTAATAATAAATAAATTAAATTGGCATTTTTGTTATAGCCAATTTTTTTTTTCTCTTAGAATTTACTTCATTGATTTTTTTTTTTCTGTTTAGAAAAATAGAAGATATATTGAGGAAGGCTTATTTCTGGAAGAAATGCTTTGATTAATTTGATTTATATAGAAATTTAAGCAGATATATATTATTAATTAAAAGAATTGGTATTATATTCTATTATTCAGTATAAGAAACCTATTAAAAAAAAAACAAAATATCTATTTTATTTCTTTCTATTTTAAAGTAGAAAAATATAATTAATAATAATTTTTTTTTTTAAATATATAAAATTTAATTCAATTTCATTAAGACTTTTTATTTAATAAAATTTTTTATGTAAATATATACTTTTTGATATTAATAAGGTATTTTTTTTAACTTACTATTGTTTTTCTTGTTCATTTTTATAATCAATATCAAAATTTTAATGACAATAATAATTAAATCAATGGTTTGATAATAATTAATTTAAGAAAAATGTTAAATAGAATTGATCACGAACTTATTTTGCTTTTAATTAACTAAAATAAAGAAAAAACAAAAAAGAAGTCAAAACAATTTTTATTTTTTTATTTTTTATTTTTTTATTTATTAGATATATTGTAATACATTTATCACTAAATATTAATTAAATTGAAAATTATACTTTAATTTTATTATATATTACGTATTTTTTTTTTTTAATTTTGGCATGCAAAAATTAATTAAAAAGAGGATTAATACTTTATAAAAATAATAATATTAATACTATTAAAACTTAAATAATTAATAATATTTATATTATTAAAACTATAATATATAATTCATAGTACTAGTAAAACTATAAAATATATAATTCATAATTTATAATATTTATAATATCCATTAGTATCAATAATATATTTTAAGTAAAAATCTTAATAATTTTGATATATATTATATTTATATATATATACTTATATATATATATAACTTCAAATATATTTACATATATATATACTTATATATATATATAACTTCAAATATATTTATATATACTTCAAAAATATTAAAATTTACTATTATTTATTTATATTATCATATATTTGTTAGATTTAATCAGTAATTAATAAAAAATGGTGATTATTATTTATTTATTTATCTATTTATTTATTTTTTTTCAACTTTTTTATTTACTATTATTTGGAAAAAACAGTTTTATATTTCTATTATTAATTATTTTATAATTTGAAGATTCTTATTTATATCAATTATTTACTTTATCATAATTTACTAACCTTTTCTATTTGTTTTATTTATTATTATATTATTATAATAAAATTTAACAACTAAAGAATTATTTTTAAATTCTATAATTATATTTATTCTCAATATCTATTTATCAGAAAAAAAATTTTTTTTCTTTTATTCTTTTTTTTTTTTTTAATAAAATGTGGAGGAACTTCTTAACATATTCAAAAATTATATTTGATTGTTCCTTTTATTTTGATCAATGCTAATTAAACATAAAATTAATAATAATCAAAATAATCAACATTTCTATAAAAAAGATGAAATTTTTAATAATTACTTAGGCGCTTTTAAAGTAATATTGACATACATTTATGTAAATTCATTAATTTTATGTTTAGATTGCATGTCGCTTTATATTTTATTTGTTAATTATATGCTATATTTTCATTAATTAAAAATTCTATAAATGATTAAACATGATAAATAATCTTAATAATCATAATATATTCATAAATAATAATAAATAATTACAAATTATAAATTAAAGACTTATTAATTATTTAATAAAATATAAAATAATATATCAATAATATAATGTTTATTATTATAATTTATTATTTCTATAATAATAAAAATAAAGTTTTATATATATAAATTTTATATGCTATTGATAAATTGAATTTTATAGTTATCAAACAAGAAATAATTTAAAAGTATTGGAAGGTAAGGCTTTTATTAGGCTTTTGTAAAATTGTATTTAATTAATAATAATAATAATAATAATAAAAAAAAAAACTTCTAATAATATATGAAATTTTTTATTTTAAAATATATCGTTACATATATAAAATATAGAATTTTATATTTAATTTTTTTTAATTTAAATAATTGATTAAAATTGCAATTAGAATAAAATAACTATAATATATTTGATATTGTATATAATTTTATATATGTATTGTTGGATAAAATATATAATATGTTGTAAAATATATTATAATATACTAACACAATTTATTATACTTTAAGGTAGAATAAATTAAAAATACATTAATATAAAACAAAAAAAAATATTTATATCAAAATAATATATGTGATCTATATTACATTATATTATACAATATATTAATAAATATATTAATAATATTAATAAAATAAAATTTTTTTCTTTTTTTTTAAAGTTATTATTAATAAATATTTTTTTTTAATTTAAAATTAAATACATTTGGCATGAAATATATTTGAAAAAATATTGTTAAAATATATTATAATACATTAAATATATTATATATTATATTATATCATACATTTATTTAAAATAGGATAAACTTGATTCATATAGTAATATATTAATAATATACTATTAATATATTAAATATATTGTATTCATTTATATTAAATATATTTTAATATATATTAGAATATTATATACATTAAAAAATACATTGATATATTATAAATATTATTAAAAAAAACATATATAAAAAATAATTTTTTCCCAAATTTATTTATAATTTACTCTAAAATACTGAAGTATTTTTATAATTATTTTTAAATAATAATCATAAGAGGTTTCTATTTAGTTAAAAAACTAAATAAAAGTATTTTTTTTTTTAAAGGTTACCAAACAACTTTCAATTGAAATAAACTACAATTAAAAATATAAAATATTATTATATAGAAATATATAATTTATTTTATTTAAAAGTTAGAAAAAAAAACGATATTTTTATATAAGATTAGTTTATATGAATATATATTAAAAGAATTTTTTTTTATATAGACATATAGTTTTTTCTTTTTTTTTTTTTTTTTAATATTAAATTTTATAAAGATAAGAAAAGTATATATTAAATAGTATTAAAAATATTATTTATTATATATTATTTTTTTATTTTTAACAAATCAAAATAGATACAATATTTTTTTTTCTTTTTTAAAAAAGAAATTTTTTTTTTTTTAATAAATCAACCCTTCTATAAATAATAGGAAGGGTAATAGCAAACACGGCTTTCAAAGCAATTCGTCACCCTAAAAACTTATTTTTCAGTCACTGTTCAGCACCTCCTTGGGATTTGAACTAAATTATTAAAATATATTATTATCAACATTGAATAAAAAAGATCAATACTAATTTCCATCACTATATCAAAAATTATTAACTAAAATAATAATATTTTTTTTTTTTGCAATACAAAAAAAATTTTTTTTTAATATTATATTTTAAAGATTATTTTCTAAAAAAAAAAAAATTACGTTTTTTTTTTTTTTTAGCCTTTTTTTTTCTTTTTTCTTTAACATAGAATCGAATATTAAAATCGTTTCAAAATAAAAAGAAAAAGGCCATTTTTGACCACAATCAATCAATAAACTTTCAATATAATATAACAATAAATAAAAGTATTTTTTTTTTAAATTTAATAATTTAAAAGGAAAATAGAGCTATTTACCCAATTTATAAAATATACAAGCTAAGAAATAAATAAAATAAAAAAAAATAATTTTATTTTTTACAAAACATCTATAAATCATAAATATTTTATTTAAAAAGATATTTAAAAAGACAAAACCATAGCAAAACAAAAAGGAAAGAAAAAAAAACGAAAATGAAGGAATATATGGCTACATCTTCTGAATTAATTGCTTCTCTTAATGTACAAACGTTGAAAAGCGATGAAGGAAAACCACAAAATA
>JACVTC010000179.1:172500-175000 GCA_016946835.1 Neocallimastix lanati (nom. inval.)
ATAGTCTGGATAATGTATATTGGGTAAATTTATTTGGAATTAATCCTAATAATAATCCTACTTGGGATATTAATGATCCTATCACTACGGAAGAAATTTAAAACACTGTGCTTGATATGAAAAATAATAAAGCTTCTGGTCCTGATGGTATTCCGATTGAATTTTTTTAAAGCCTTTTTAGTGAATCTGATTTATCCGATATTCAAGACGATTCTTTAGATGTTTACTACTCTAATTGTGCTAAATGTTTACTTTCATTATTTAACAAAATCTGGGATGGTAATTTCCCTGAAGAGTGGAATTCGGCTTCTATAAAATCAATTCCAAAAAAAAAAGAGATCTTTCAGATTACAATAATTATGGTGGTATTTACTTAAAAATCATTTCAAAGATTGTAACTAATAGAATTGCTAAATATGCCTTGGACCATAAACTTGTTAGACCTGAAAAATTTGGATTTAGAAATAAGGAAGAATGCATAAGTTTAAATATTTCAATTAGAGAAATATATCAAAGAAGAAAATTTCAAGGAAATTTTACTTATCTTGCTTTTTGTTGATCTTAAAAAAGCCTATGATTCAGTACCAATCTTTAATATTTTGACTAAATTATATAACTTAGGAATTAGAGGTAAATGTCATCTGTTTTTTAAGGAACCTTTATCTATCCTCTAAAGCTCATGCTTTTTTTAATGATAATCTCTCAGAAGAATTTTCGATTAATCTTGGTGTTAGATAAGGATGCCCTCTATCTCCTATTTTATTCAATTTGTTCATTAATGATGTACTGGATAATTGTGATAAGTATGGTGTATATTTTGAATCTAAATATTGTTGTGGTGGACTTTTTGCCGATGATATTATTTTAGTAGCTTCATCTAAACAAGCTCTTAAGAAAATTTTGAATAAGGTTCATGAATGGGCTATTAAAAATGAAATGACTTTTGGAATTAATAAGTGTGCTACTCTTGTTGTAAAACCGATTAACATTGTTTAACCGATAAAATTACGAAGATCCATCTTCCTTTATTGGTAGTAACAAATTACCTAAAACTGACAACTATACTTTTCTTGGTATTCCTTTTGATGAATCTTTATCATTGAAACCTATACAATCCAAATTAAACAGTAATTTTAAATGTCAAATTAAATTCGTACTTTCGATTTCTTATTAATAAATCTATTCCTCTCCCATTGAAGAAATATGTTTTAAGTTCCTTTATTCTCAATCTTGTTTTATATTATGCTCCTCTCTTTGATTCAAATAAGAGCAGATGCTCTAAGGCTCAAAAAATTATTAATAGAGGACTTTATTGGAGTTATGGATTTAAATCTCGTAATTCTTATGTTAGTCTCTATGATATTACTCGTGAATTGAGAATACCTCCTCTTTCAGCTGTCTGTGCTATATCTCAATTACGCAGCCCTGAATGGACTGTTGCTAATCTTACTGGTAGTAGTATTACTTATTCTAAAGGTTCCAAATCTTCATGGATCGACCATATTATCAATAATAAAGCTATGATTCCTCATGTACATTTATCTTCTGCTTACTCATTTGCAAATGATATTTCTGATCATTATCCTATCTTTGTATCTTGCAATAAGAATCTTTAAGATGGTTTTGAATAAACCTAAGAAAACTTTTAAATGGTCTAAACATATTTGTAATACTCAGAATACAAATATACTATCTCATAATTATTTTTCTGTTTTAGCAAATAATCTTGAATCCAAATTTAATGAAACATCAGCAGATGATATGGTTAAAGAATTTATTAACACTTCAATCAGTGTTGGTAAAGAAATTAAAGTTTTTATTCCCTCCAAATTTAAAGGCCCTGCTTTCCACTGCTCAGAGTATATAAAGAAGATTTCAATTGTCAAACATTTTATCATATGAAAATATTAAACCTTTCTCAGATTCCCCTTCAATGGATGCTTATTTAAATCAATTTACTCAGTATTATAAATTATGAAAAAGCATTGAAAAAGCATAAAAGCACCTTATGTTCCAATAGTTATAAAGCAAATATTGTCAAAATTAGTAACTATTTTATAAACAAAGACTGTAATCGTGGTTGGCGTGGTTTCAAGAAGATTTCATTCAACAACCTCATTGACTACATTTCGCTCATTCTCGACTGATCTCGAGCCTCTACGCAGCTTCACTGTGTTACGTGCTCGATCTTTCGCTCGTCTACATTCGCTTCATTTCATTTAACCATTCAGTTGTTTTCATTCATAATATTCAGTATTTTTAGGGTTTATTTTGTATATAGTTTTTGATATATTTTAGCATAAAAACCATAATGTTGTTTTATATTTTTAGTCTGGAGCCTTAATTAAAAAAACAATATAGCATAGTTTTAGTATAATTGAACAATAAAACCCTATATGTTTATATATATATAAGTCATGTGATCTTTAATTTGATATGCAGGACTTTTATGTGCAATAATTTATAAGCAGTGGGTTTTAAATAATGGTAGTTTAGTAAA
>JACVTC010000179.1:182500-255000 GCA_016946835.1 Neocallimastix lanati (nom. inval.)
AAAATTAATTAATATTATCATTATTATGAATAAATAAATAAATAAATAGATAGATAAATAAAATTATATTATATCATTCAAAAAAAAAAAAAAATTTTTTTTAACATAAAATTAATAATATTATATTAATGTATGTTCAATATAAAATATATTTCATGAATAAAAATAAAATTTATTAAAATATGGTTAAATATATTTTTTATTTTTATTTTTATTTTTGTTTTTTAAACCTACTACTTGTATTGATTTCCATATTATTATTGCTGTTATAAAGATTAGAGTTTGAAGAATTTGAATTATCTCCTACAAATCCACCAACAATATGATATAATGAAGGAAGGTCTGTAATATTATCTGTATTGACATAATTATCAACATTATAGTTCATATTTTTAGATGTTAAATAACTTGCTCTTGTTACATATTCATTTGCTTTTTGCTGTATTTTAATTATTTTGTCAGTGGTTTCTACTATATTATTACAAATCAAATTGAATTATTATTATTATTTTAAAAAAAAATATTAACATTTAAATAAGAAAGAATATTTATTATGATTTGCGATTTATCATTATTGTTAAGAATCATATATATATAGTTATTGTGTTATTTAATTGAAAAAAAAAAAAAAAAAAAAAAGTGAAGATATTTTAAATCCATTTCATATATTAAAGCCCAAGATATATTCATAAATTATTTATTATAAATTTAAACATTAATTTGATATATAATTAAAAAAAAAAAAAAAAAAGGAATTAAAAAAAACATTTAATTTTGGTTCTTTTATTATTAAAATAGAAAAATAATAATAATAATAATAATCTTTTTTATAATCTTTTATATTATATTACAGTCTTCATCAATAATTTGGTTGAAAACCTTGAAAAAAAAAAAAAAAAAAAAAAAGTTAATAATAATATAAAAAATAAAAATATAAAATATATATGATATATATTTAAGATAATAAATTATTATATAATTATATTATATTTATAAATAAATTTATATAATATTTGTTTCCTTTTTTAAGTTATTTATTTAAAAATTAAATTTTTATAATTTATTTAAAATTTATATATATATATAAATATTGGAAGGAAAAGTACTTTGGCTGCTTCATTATATAAACAGATAGCTACATCATATTGTTTTTGTCTATCAGCAAGAACAGCTTTTTTTTTTTTTTTTTTTTTTTTTATTGTTTTCATTATTATTATTATTATTATTATTATTATTATTATTATTATTATTATTATAATAATAATAATTTTATTGAAGATATAATATTGTTTGATATTATTGAATCATAAGATGAATTTTGAAATTTGTTTTTAAAAATGAAGTTATAATAATATTCATACATTTAAATTTAAAAAACAATATTTAAAAAATAATAAAAATTTAATATTTTTGTTTTTTAAAAAGATATAATACATATTTATATAAATAAATAATAAAATTTTTTTAAAGGTTTTGATTTTTAACTTTTAGTTTTTTTGACTAATTTTTCTGATAATAAAATAAATAAATAAAATATAATTTTATTACCTTGTTCTGCTAGGTCTAAAGCCTCACGATATAATTCTTGAACTCTTCTTGCCTTTTCTTCTTCATCTTCCATTTTAATTAATTTTAGTAGGATTTAATTTTAATTACTATATTGTATTATTATTATTCTTTTAATTGAAAATATATTTATTTTAACAATGTTTTATTATAAAAATTATATGATATTTAATATTAAAATATTAGCTTTATTTATTTTAATGTAAGAGAAATTACTATTAATGTAACTTTTTTTTTTTATTTTTTAAAATTTAGAAATTTTAATATTTAAAATATTAAATGATTTTATATTTCAATAATTAAATATTTTCTTATATTTTATTTTTATAGTTTATTTTATATATATAAAATTTATTTTCAACCTAAAAATTAAATTAACACTTTCTTTTTTATTTTTTGAAATAATATATAATTTAATATTATTAAATTATGTTTACTATTAATATAGATATATATAACTGTTTTTCTTATTTTATTTTATGAAAAAAAAAATAAAAAAGTTTTATTATATCAATAACATCTTTTATTTTTTATTTTATTTTTTTTATTTTATTTTTTTTTAAAAAAAGTCTTTCTAATTAAACTTTTTTTTTAATATAATTTTATTATTATTAATATATTTTAATATATTTTAATTTTAATTTTATATTAATAATTTAAATTCAAAGTATTTTCTTAATATTTATAAAAGTAATAATTAAAAAAAAAAAAAAAAAATTGTACTACTCTAAAACAAATATATATATTTTTTAAAAATAGATAAATTTATTTATAATAGAATAAATAAAAAGTCATATAATTCAAAGTTCATTAGAGAATTTCAAAATATATAATTAAATGTTTTAACGAATCATTATAAAAAATAATGCTTTTTATGAATTGAAATTAAAAAGGTGCTTCATAAATATACATCTTATTAACATGAAGACCCATCCCAAATGAAAAGCTAAATCATTAGAATTAAATAAAATGTAATATCAAAGGTAATGTTAAATATAAATAATATAATACTTTTTTTTTTTTTTTTTATGTTATATTATAAAATTAAACCAAAAATTCATAATTAAACTCAATTATAAATATATATAGAAATTTGCAATAACAGATAATGTTTTTGTATGTATGATCCACTTTTATATCCATCAAAATTAGAAGTTGAACAAATATATAAAAATGAAATAAAATAAAAATCGTTAATAATAATATTATACAATATATATATATAAAAAAAGAATTAAAAAAATTAATAAAATATTTCAAGACTTTCGTATTTTAATGGAATACTTTTCATTTGATAAAAAAAAATTTTTTTTTTTTTGAATTTTAGAAGTTCAATGAATAATTTTTTTATTGGCATATAAAATATTGATTACATTCATTCAATTATCTAATGAAAACTAAATAAATAAAAAAGACATTAAAATAATTCACTTGTTTTTTAAAAAAAATATTACATGGTCAAAAATTATATGTTTTAAGCTATCCAATAATAAATTTATACCTCATTTGTATAAAAAAAAAAAAAAAAAAAAAAAAAAAAAAAAAAAAAAAGATCAATAATAAATGATTAATTAGGTAAAAGTTATTATTGATTAAACACTTATAAAAAAAATTTTTTAATATATATTAATATTCAAAATTTGTATTTGATAATTTATTTTTTATTTGATAATTTTATCGGTTTCTACATTTCTATATTATAATATTTAAATATTATTATATTCTATTCTATAATATTTATTTTTATTACTTTTTATTTCTTATTTAATTATGATATAATTTCTATTGTATTAATTACGTATTTTAAACTTTTTGAATTTGAAAAAAGAAAAAATGATAATAATAATAATAAACATTAAAATTAATAATAAAAATAAAATAAATATAAATAAATAAATATAAATTAAAAGAAATTAAATAAAAACAAATGTATGTGAATATATTAATTAATAATTAAATAAATGCATAAAACAAATGATAATAATAATAATAATTCTATCTTCATTTCATATTTATATTTAAATTATATTTTGATACCATATTTTTTTATAAAAAAAAAATTATGAAACTATTCTGAAAATAAAATAAATGAAATAGAATAAAATAAAATAAAATAAAATAAAAAATAACGAAAAATATTTTAAAAATATACATATGTAATCTTGTGAAATAAGAAAACTTAATAAATAAATAAACAAATAAATATTTATATTTATTTTATTTTAATATATGCTTTTTTTTAAAAAAAATTTTTTTTCCATATATTTTTATTATATTGTTTTTTTCTCTTTTATTTTTCTTCTTATTTATGAAACTATTTTTTCAAATTGGTAATATTTCTTTTGTTTTTATTAACTTTTTCATACTTTATATGATTTGGTATCAGTGATGGTGAAGTAGTAATTGTGGCATTTAAATTAATAGAATCTTGGTTGTTTGTGTTCGTAGTAGCACTCATATTTATATTTGTGTGGAAACTATTGGTATTACCATTATAATTATTTATTAATGAAGTTATGTCAGGTGGATTACTTATATTTTGGTAATCTATAGGAATTGTTTGAAAAGATTGGATTGAATTCATATATAAATTATTACTTGTTGTATTTTCTAAAAATAATTCATTTGGAATATTTTTAAGATCAATAGTATTAGTATTAAATGCATTAATACTGACATTGGTAGTAGTTGTTGAAACAGTAGTACTTGTTGAATTAGATGGATTACTCATAATTCCAAAATGACTGAGAGGATACATATTTATATTAAATAAACTATCTGTTGAAGAAAAATTAAGTAAATCCGGACATTGGGAAAGATCAGTTATTGTTGATTTTAAAGTATTATTATCCAAAGAAACAGCATTAAACGAATTATCATTAAGACTGTTGGTAATTTTATTAATATCTGAAGTTGTAGCAGTTGTATTTAAATCAATCATTAAATTATTATTATTATTATTATTATTATTATTATTATTATTATTATTATTATTATTATTATTATTATTATTATTATTATTATTATTATTATTATTATTATTATTATTATTATTATTATTATTATTATTATCATTATCATTATCATTATTATTATTATCTTTTATACTTTCAAAATTAGAATTTGGTAATGTCTTATCATTCGTATTATTCCATGGTAATAGTTTATTGTAAATTATTGTTTTATCAGTATTATTACTATTACTATTATTATTATTATTATCACTATTACTTTTATTATTACTATCACAAATACTATTACTGTTACTATCACTATTATTACTACACTTGTTATTACTATTATTATTACTATTACCACAAAGAGAAGATAATATTTGATCTGTATTTTCTATAGATTTAACAAGAAGTTCCTGATTAGAATCTAATTTTTGTATATCCGCATTTAATTCTAATGCAGTTGTATCAATATTCATAGCTTCTTTGGTAATTTTATCTAAATCTGGTTCCTTCATTATATTGGATATAAGAGTTTGAGAATCCATATTTAAATCTATAATAGAAGAAGATATGGTTTTATCATTAGAATTAACCGAGTTACCATTTATAGCTTGATTTTTTTCAGAGTTTTCAGTATCAGTTATTGCAGTAGCAATAGCTGATTTTATTGTCGGTGTTTGTGATTGAGTTTGAGTTTGAACATGCGGAATAGAGTGAATAGATTGAATAGGCATTAATGGTGAAATGGATTGAATGGTCTGAGTTTGAATTTGTATTTGAGATTGCTCATGTGTAGGTATCATTAACTTAGGATGAGGTGATGATTGTGATTGTAACTGAACCTGAGCAGGTAATGACGTTGACATTTGAGGTGAAATTTGATATTGAGTTTGAAGTGGTAATGATGTTGGTAATGATGTTGGTATAGGGGAAATTTGATATTGAGTTTGAAGTGGTAATGACGTTGGTAATGATGTTGGTATTTGAGGTGAAATTTGATATTGAGTTTGAAGTGGTAATGATGTTGGTATTTGAGGTGAAATTTGATATTGAGTTTGAAGTGGTAATGATGTTGGTATTTGAGGTGAAATTTGATATTGAGTTTGAAGTGGTAATGATGATGGTAATGATGTTGGTAATGATGTTGGTATCTGAGGAGAAATTTGATATTGAGTGTGAAGTGTTGATGGTAATGATGGTGGTAATTGTGATGGTAATTGTGATGATAATGAAGAGGAATGTAATGAATAAGATAATGGAGGTGATAGTTGTGGAGTTAATTGTCCAGTAATTGAAGTTTGATAATGAGAAGACATTTGATTATGTAATTGAAGATTTGATAATTGCTGTTGTTGATATTGTTGATATTGAAGTTGAATTGCTGATGATGTTTGCTGTTGTTGTAAGGATTGTGTAGATGATTGCTGTTGATAATAAAGCATTTCATTATTATTTAAAATCATACCAGGTAATAAATTGTTTTTATTATCATCTAATTTATTATTATATTACAAATAATAATAGTAATAATAGTAATAATGAAAAAGAACAGGTTAATAGAGATATATATTTCCATTGACTATTTTTATAAAAAAATAATATATATTTATTATAATTTTTATAAATTTATGTACCTGAATTAATTGGATTAGATATATTATTTGTTGGATTAACATATTGACAATTAAAATTTTGAACTATCATTGGATTATTCTTATTAATAGTTATAGAAAGAGAATTAATATTATTATTAATTACCATATTATTATTTTTTGGAGGTATATATCTTTTTTTTAATTCGTTAGTCGTATCATTTTTATTATTATCTATTACTTCTTCCTCATTATTTTGATTTTTAATTCTTAATTTCAATCGTTTTTGAATGTTAAATTTTAAATTCTTTTTTTCTTTCATATGAACCAATCCAGAAATTTTTGATGAAACAGCTTTATTTGTATCTTTTTTAAGTTCTTGTTTTAGTTTTTCTAGCTTTTCTTTTTTCTGAACTCTGAGCTTTATTTTATTATGAAGAGTTTGTTTATGATTTTCCATATTGCATGTATTATTATCTATATTATTATATTCATCAAGTTCCATTAAATTAAATTCATCAAATTCATCAATAAAATTATTCTTTTTATTATCTTCAGGAACATATTTCACATAATTTAATGAAGACTGTTGTTGAGTTGGATTGTATTGCTTTATATCATTCATATTGTTAATAGACACACTCTTTTTACTATCATTATATAAATTATTACCCATTAATGAATAATAATTTTGTGTCACCATTATAGGTTGATTAGTACTGATGTTATTAGCTTTAACACTATTACTGATAGTAGTTGGAATATTATATCCCATTGATAAATTAAAGAAATCATTCATTTGATTATTATAAGGTGCTCCAATTGGTAATGTATTATTGCTATTATTGAATATATTTTTATTTAAATTAACTTTATTATCGGTTCCTAATACTTTTTTTTCAATATTAGAAAATAAAACAATATTGCCAATTAATATATAATTAATATAATATATGTATGTATATTTGATACTATTATTATATTAATATTAATATTAATTATTTATCATTATTTAATTGTAAGTAATTATTACTACTATTAAGCTTACTTAAATTAGAAGTTTCTTGAAAAGAAGACATTGAGGAATTTATTAACATTGCTGAAGGTGAATTTGATGAAGCAAGAACAGTATTATTCAAAGAAACTCCACTACTTCCATTATCACTGAAATTACTACCATTACTATTACTTCCATTAGTATTGCAATTATGATTATTATTTTTTCTATACTTAATGTAATATTTATTATGATTAGTTGTAGAATTACCTCCTCCTATTTTTTTTAGTCTTCGATAAGATAAATTATACGAAGGATAATATTGTTCATAACTATTTGAATTAATTTGCATTTGTTGTTTAGAATTTGACATTAATGGAGTTGAAATTCCTTCTTGGATATTAGATGATTTATAATACATAGAATATGGATGACTATATATTTTATTGGATGGAAAAGTTGACCTTTTCTGTTTATAACCATTTTCATCTCTTGTTCTATTATAATTATGATTTTTTTTAAAAATATAACGAGATGGCTTATTAATAGTAATTGCAGATGGAAGGGATGATACACTATTTGAATATATCATAGTATTTACAGGAGAACCAACTTCACCTACCATTACAGTTGATTGAGAACTGTATGAATTATTAATAATTTGTGAACTTTTTTGATTACTATCCATAGATGAAGATAATTCATTTCTCGAACAAGAATTATCTTCCACCAAAGAATCATCTTTAATTTTATTAATTCCCTTTAGATCAATAGATTTTTGGTTTTCCTCTTTAGATTGTTTAATTGAAACTTTTTTTTCTTCATTTTCTTGATTATTATCAATTATTTTGGTTTCATTATTTTCCACTTTAAATTGAGAAACATTAGTACTGACTTGCTCTATAGGATCCTTATTTTCATTAACGATTGTAGTTTCAATATTTGCATTTTGATTTTGATTTGTAATTGCAAAATTTTTCTTTTTCTTATCCTTTTCCTAATATATATAATTTATAATAATATAGCATTAAAATTATTAATTCGTTTTTCATTTTCAATAACAAATATATATATACATATAAATATATATTATATTTAATGATAATAATAATTTTAATCAAAATTACATCTTTCATTTCTTTTTTTCTTAGTAAATTTTTAATTTTTTTCCCTAAAAACATTTCATTTTCATCTTCTTCATTAGATGATTTAATTTTTGTATCTTTTTTTAATGTTTTATCATTATCTATAATTCTTAATTCTATTTTATTTTCATTTACTTCTTTTTCAATTTCTTTTACTTCATGAAGTTTTGAATTTTCAACAATGGATACTGCTAAATTCTCCTTTTTCATTATTGGCATAATATTGCTTAACCTTTCTTCTAGGATTTGAGAAATATTTAATTTATTAGTTTCTGAAGTTTTATTTGATATATTTTTATTTTTGTTTTTATCAATATCCATAAAAGATCCATCTTTATTGTTAATGTTACTCTTACTATTTTTATCTATATTCATTTCGATTGTTATATTAATATCTTTTTTAATTTCATTTAAGATTTCATCATTGTTATTATTTTTAATATCACTATTATTGTTATTGTTATAAAATTTGTTATTTTTAGGATAATTATTATCATTATTATAGTTAGTTGTATTATAAGTAGCATTTTCCTTAGTAGATGCTAATATAGGATTATTAATTGTAGTTTCTTTTTTACATTCTTTAATGTTATTTTCATTATTATTTTTTTTTTCAATGTCACTTTGATCAATTTTATTTGCATTATTATTAATATCATATAATATTGATAGATCAGAAAAGGAATAACCAATAGATGTATCCATTAAATTAGAAATTTGACCATTCCCTGATTATTTAAAGTATATAATGTAAACAAAAATTTTTATATATAAATTATAATATATTACAATCAGAAATTAAAGGCAATCTATTAATATTATTATTAAATTTATTTGTTTATCTGTGAATGAACATATATAATTCATATTTTTATACCTTCCTTTTCATAACCTTCTTTTTCTAATTTTTCTTTTTCATTTTTTTTTTCTTCTTTATTTTTGTTATTACTTAACTGTAATAGTGTTGATGGTTTATAAATTTCCATATTACAGATGTTATTCAAATGTTTTGTTGGCTGATTTGTTAATCTTTTTGAATCATTTATTGAAGATGTTTTATTATTATCAATGAAAGTATTAGTCTCATTATCATCTTTAATAGGTTCTATGAAAGATAAAGATGATGAAGGTGTGTAAGGAAATTGAAATTTTTTATTTGAATTTAATTCTTTTGTCATATTTAATTCATCATTATTTAATTGAGTTGTTTTTGATGATGAAAATGAATTTAATTTCTCAATATCAGTAGCAACAAATTCTTGTAAATTTTCACTTGATAATATCGGTGAGGTGAGAGGAACTGAAAGAGATTTTGGTTGATTACTGGATATTAATGTTGCTTTTGCTATTGAAGTATTTGATGATAAAAAATTTGATTCTGGAAGAGAAGAATTAGAAGCCGATGGTGACAATTTGTAAGGATCATTTTTTGAATCAAAATTTTTTTCAATTGGGATTCCTGTAGTTAAACTGAGAATTGGTGATGGTGCTATAGAATATTCATTATTGGATTTTGAAATTTTTTCATTATTATTTATAGAAATATTTAAATCATAAAATTCATTATTCTCATTATTGTTATTATTACTATTATTGTTACTGGCATTAAAGAATTCTTTTATATTATTAGGATCAAGAATATATTTATTATTTATCAATTCATTATTTTCATTTTTATTATTAGAATTTGTAGGGTTATAAAATGATGAATTTGAAACAAGTAAATTGGATGATGGATTTGGAAAATTATCTTTTATAAACTCCATATTATAATTATACTTATTTAGTCCAATTTTTTCTTTCTAATTCAGGTACTTCTTTTTTTTTTTATTTTTCATTTAATAAATTCACATAAATCATATATATATTTGAACTATATATAATTAATAATGATTTATATATATGAAATGAAATATTATTAATACTCTTTATATTATATTTTTAATTCATTTGTTAATTCGAATACTTAAAAATGTGAAATATATAAGAAATTTGAAAAATATTTATGTAAAAAAAAAAAAAAAAAAAAAAAAAAAAACATTAAAACTTTATTAATAATAAAGATTATTTTCTTATATTCATTGTATTCTTTGTAATAAAAAATTCTGAAATATAGCAAATACAAAATAATAATTATAAATAAGATTTAAATAAATAAAATAAATAAATTGGAAAAAATTTAAAATCAAAATATGAAATATGAAATTGAAATATTTATTATATTTTAATAATTATTAATTTAATAAATATGGTTTAAATTTTAATATAATTTATTTATTTATTTATTTATTTATTTATTTATTTATTTATTTATTTTATTAATTTATTTTATTAATTTATTTCATTAATTTGCTCTTCTTATATTGTAGTTTAGAAGTTCATTATTTATCAATATATTTAATAATTTAAAAAAAAATGAATAAATGAAATTAAAAAGTATTTATTAGTTATTTTTATAAAATCAAGTAAAAAAAGTTATAATTTTGTTCTATTACTACGTATTGACTTTTTCATAGATACTTATTAGTATTTATTATTTTTTAATAATTCGAGGATTATTAAAATTATATTTTATTTTTTTTTTTTTTTTTTTTTTTTTTTTTTTTTTTTTTTTTTTTGTTGATTATTTAAATAATCTAAATTTAAAAATTTAATCTACTCTAAAAAAACTTATAATTAATTTTTTTTTTCACTCTATATTTAATTTTGACATATTTAATTATGAACAAAAAAAAATTTATAAATACATAATAATAAATAAATAAAATTAATATAAATTATAGATATTATTTTATATATTATTTGTTCAATGATATTATTAATAAATATAACAAATAAAAAAAATAATATAGAATAAAAAAGGAAACTAATTTTTATTTTTTGTTTTAAAAAAATTATTATATATTGTAATATTAGCTTCTAAATTTCTAATAAGATTTTAAAAATACATGATTTAATTATTAATATTAAAATGTTTATATATTATTATTCTGTAATGGATGTTTCAGAATAAAGATGAAAATAATTGTATAATTAAAAGTATTTAAATTTTATTTAGTTCATTAATATATTATAATATATTTTATATTTATTATTAATAATGAACTAGATCAATATATTTAGTTTTTTATAATATAATTATTCATGTAATATTTAAAATAATAAAATAATCATATAAACTTTTCATAATATGCTTATTTATATTTATTCTAGAATATTATTCTTAGAAATATTTTCATTTATTATTGCCATTAGTATTATTAGTTTCAGTATTAGTATTAAAATCAATATTAATATTACATCAGAAAAAAACTTTAATCATTGTTTTAAATATCATATATAGATTTATTGTATAAGCTTTTAAATTTTTATAATGGTAATCATTTAATTTAAACAATTTATTTATATATGATGTTGAAAACCAAAAAATTTAATTAAAGCATATTAAAAACTAAAGAAATTATGGAAATCCATAGTGATTTATTAATTGATTTAATTTATTTAATATTTATAATTATATTGAATTTTTATTTTAATTTCTATTTATTTATTTTTTTTTTTTTTTATTTATTTATTTATTTATTATTTTTTTTTTCTTTTTATAAATTTATAGTTTATTACAATATTATATAAATTAATATTTTTTTAAATAATTTTTACATAAAACTATTAGTGAGTCAATTAACAAATGAAAACAGAATAAATAATTATAAAATTAAAAAATAAAATAAATTTGTTAATAACTAAATAAATCTATTTATATGTATATTTTTTAAAAATTTAACAAAAAAGTATAAAGCAAATTAAATATATATACTAAAATATTAAATTAAAAATAATATGAAACGACATTGATGAAATGTGAATATTTATGGTATTTATAAAATTGAAATTATTAAAATCAAATTACAACACTAAGATACTAAAAATAAAAATTAAATGCTCTCATTTACTAAGACAATTCCCTCATAATACTTTTTACTTCTTTTTTTTTTTTTATTTACATATAATTAAATTGTTCATATATAACCAATTATCAATGATTAAAGAAATGAATAACAACAAAAAGTTTAATATCATTAAACTTTATAGATAAATTCTAAAAAAAATAAAATAAAATTTATTTTAAAAACAAACTTAAATAATATAAAAGGAGATATAAAACAAAAAAGATATATAGTTATTATTTAATTTTTATTAATTTGTTGAATTATTAAAATTTTAATTTATAATTTTTTAAAATAATTTTGGAATGTATTTATATATTTATATAAAACTTATATAATGAAATATTTGATTACTTTATATATTTAATATTTGATTAAAGTTATTCATATTAATATTCAGTGCTAAATTTACAATTCTTTATACCATTGCACTTTTTTTATTTTATATAATACATATAACTCATATGTCAATTTTGGTTTATTCATAAATTATTAATATTAATAAAAATATTTATAATTTTCACTATTACCTAAAGTAGTAATAGATAGATAATGTATTATCCATTATAAATATTATATATTAAATTTTTAAAAATATTTTTAAACTTTATACATATCTATTTGTATTTTCCCTTGAACTTTTAATTTTTTTATTTTTAAAATTCTTTTCATTAAATAAGTATAAAATTTAAATATATCTATTTTCCTTATTTTAATTATATTAATTTTTTTTTTTTTCATCTAAATTCGTGAAATCCACCAAAAATAATTTAAAATAAAATAAAACAAAATAAAATAAAATAAAATAAAAAAAAAAAAAAAAAAACTGAATAAACTTATTAATAAGTTATTAAAAAATATATATATGTACAAATATACTATTCCTATAAATTTAGATGTCAATTAGAAATTTTAAAATTTAATATTATGAAGTAATTTATTATGTATAATTAAATTGTAAATATTATAAAAAAAAAAAAATGTATATTAATATAATTAAATTTCGATAACATTTATTCAAAGTTAATTTTTTAAAAAAAAATAAAATAAAATAAAATAAAATAAAATAAAATGAAATTAAATAAATATAGAAATTATTAAAGATAATTTTTATTTATTAAAATACTTTCTTTTTTTTTTTTTTTTTGCTTTTTTTTTTTTACTTTAATATATATATATATATATTTTTTTTTTTTTTGCTAGACATTTTTTTAATTTTGTTAGTTGTATTTTTTATAATTTAAGTAAATAAAATGGAAAACTCTTTTTTAAAATAATATTATATTAAATAATTTTGATAACCTTTATAAAATATTATGTAATAAAATAAATAAATATTAATATAAGAAATAGAAACAAATTATTATAATTAATAGAAATAATTAAAAATGGATACAAAATTTATAATGAATAATCTCTTACTAAATAAAAAGGAAAATGACATAAAACCTGATGGAAATCAATTTGATTCAATAAAAATGTTTTCAAGTAATCCTGAAAAACAATCAAAAAATGTTAAAGTAATGAAAACACCATCAACAGTATTTAAAACAAATACCATAGAAAATAACAATGACTGGTTAGTTAATAAAAAAGATTCTGAAAAAACTATAATAAGTAATGAAAAATATCATGATATGAAAAATAAACAAGAATTAGATTCATTATCCTTTATTGAATATTATAATAAAGTTGGCAGTTCGAAATTTAATGTTGCAGAAGAATCTATAAAAAGTATTTCAACAGCCACAAAAAGTGAACAGTTCAGTCGTTCTGAAACACTTATTAATGAAAAATCTATAATAACAATTTCAACTAAAATAAGTGAACAAAATTCACGTTCAAAAACGCATATTAATGATGAATCCTATAAAAAGCCAGAACATAATAACGATTCTCTAGATAGTTTATATGAATTTAGCTCAGTTGTTAATGAAATCGATGATAATTTATTATTACCATATGAAGTTGAAGGTTATGAAGAAAAAAATCATAAGTATGTGTTAGATATTAATAATGCTGATTTAAATGTATTATCATTATCAAGTCTTAATGAAGAAATTCGAGCCAATGAAATATATAATTACAATTATAATAATAATAATAATAAAAATTCACAATTGATTGAAAGTCAAGATAACAGTGGTATAACTATTAGTGACGATTCTGCAAGTTATGATAATATCTTTAACTATAATAGTGACATAATATTAAGTGATGATGAAGAAATAAGAAAATCAAAAATAAATGAATTATATAATGAAGCTGTTATTATAAAAAATCTTGATGATAATACTTTTTCATTTGCAAAAGAAGATTCTTATAATGAATATTTTAATAATAGTATTGATAATTCAGAAAATTCTGATCATTCTCTTTTTGAAAGAGATCCTAATATAAATTATAGTAGAACTGTAAATAATCAAGAAGTTTTTGATTCACCCGAATTGATAGAATCAAATGAATCATTAATGAATAATAATTATCAAAAAAATGATCCCAAAATCAATTATAAAGAGATAAAACCTATTAATAGTATATCATCAAAGTCTAATAATATAAATGATATAAATGAATCTATAAATGTCATCTGTCAATCTAATAACGATTATGTTAATGCTGATGATGATGAAATCTATATTATAAAGGACACTAATAATAATAATGATGATGAAATACAATGTGTAGAGGAAAAAATAAAATCAAAGAAAAAGGTGACATTTAATGAAAAAGTTAAAGTTAAAAGAATAGATAAGATTATTAATAAAAAAGAAATACCAGTTAAAAATTATATTAAAGATGAACTAAAGTTTGGATTAAAAAAATTAAAGAAATTATTTACCTTTAGTAGAAAAAAGGAAAATGAAAACAATAGATCACTACCTATTGATCTTTGGTTTTATGAAAATGAGTTCCCTGTTATTACAATAGAATATGTAGACGATTATTCTGATAGATATCATAAAAAGGAATTAATATATTCTAATAAAAATTGTCCTAGGATTGTTATTGATTATATTGATGATTTTTCTTATACTAATTCTAACAAAAAAAATGAAAATGCGAATGAAAATTATGAAGATGATGATGATGAAATTAATTTCATTTACGAAATAGAAGAAGAAGAAGAAGAAATAAAAGAAAATAAAAACAACATAAAATTTAAACAAAAAAAAAGGTATGAAAAATACAAAGAAAATAATCAAAATTTTTTCATTAAGCCTATATTAGTAAATAATAATAATGAATCTGTAATAGAAATTAATCATATAGATAATTCAGTTCTAGTTGATGAACCTGTAATTGAAAATAATCAAGTAGATAATTCAGTTCTAGTTAATGAACCTGTAATGGAAATTAATCAAGTAGATAATTCATTTCCAATTAACAAACTTGACAAAAAAGATGAAAAATTACCATTTTACCTACGTGAAGAAGTTCCGTCAAAAAAAAAAGAAAAACAAAAAAAAGCGAAAAAATTTATAGATAAATTAATGAGAATGGAAAGAAATTATTATAGAGAAGCAGAAAAGGCTTCACATGAATTAGACAAAAGTGATCATACAATAAAAGAAAATAAAGATATTGAAAATTTAATGTCAAATTCTCAAGAAGAAAATATTATAAGTCCTTATTTGAATAGAAATTCTAATTCTATTGATAATAAAGAATCTTTTAATAATTCTTCATATTCAAATAAATTGAATGATGATGTTGAAAATACATCTATATCTACGCAAAAACCCACACTAAAAAAAAAATCGGCATCTATGAATTATATAAAAAATGTATACAAAACATTAAAGCATACTTTTTCTATGAGTGATACTTCAAACAATAATAATTTAGGTAAGCATGAAAAGAATTATTAAAATTGTGTTAAATTAATTTGAGGAAGAAAAAAAATAAATTTTTTTTTCTTTTTTTTTTAAATAATATTTATATAAATATATATTTTTTCCTCTATTATTATTTTGTAATTCTTTTTTATTATGTATTTAAATGTATTAATACATTTAATTTTTTTAATATTATTATTATATATATTAATTTATGTATTTTAAATAATAATATTAATAATAATAATAATAATAATATTATTATTATTATTATATTATTTACTTTATTATTTATTATTTCATTTATATTTTGAATTTTATATTGATCAATTTTTAAAAAGATAAAGATGATGAAGGAGTAAATATATATGAATATAATGCATGTATATTAGGTATGAATTTAGATAATGAAAATAAATTATCGCCTAAAATATCTAATCAAACTTTAGAAAGAAATAATAATAATATAAATAATATATGCAATATAGAGGAAATGAATTCAATTGACGATATAAGTCTTAATAAAATATCAAAAGAAAATGTAGGCTATAAAAATAATATAATGGAAAGTAAGAATGGAAAAGATATTTCAAAAGATAATGTTAATAAAATAGAAAATAAATTACAGAAATACCAATCATCTTTAGCCACAATGGTTGCAGATGTTGATGTAATAGATGTAGCAAATATAAATATTATTAATGATAATTTTAATATTGATATAAATAAGGAAATTTTACATAAAAAGAAAGGATGGTCGTCTTTAATTACATTATTTAAAAAAAGCAAGCAATTCAATTCAGAAAAACAAATTATAAATGATGATGAAAATGATAAAAATTTAAATATATTAAAAAGTATTAATACTAACTTTAATCTATCTAATTCTAATGTTAAAAATTTCAATAAAACAAGCCAAAAAGAAGAAATTAAATTGTTCAATTCATTTGAAAAAGAAAACCAAAATCAAAAAGAAATAGAAAAGTATAATAATAACTTTAACAATCTGGATAAAATGGATTCATCACTGACAGAAACTGATATTTTAGCCAGACAAATTTCCAGGATTTCCGATTCTATCGAAACTGCCAATAATGAACTAAATGATTATACCCAATTATTGAATAATTCTTCAATAAATGAAAATAAT
Organism: Neocallimastix lanati (nom. inval.); assembly: GCA_016946835.1. NCBI lineage: Eukaryota > Fungi > Neocallimastigomycota > Neocallimastigomycetes > Neocallimastigales > Neocallimastigaceae > Neocallimastix > Neocallimastix lanati (nom. inval.). Next base: position 199,694 of record JACVTC010000179.1, read on the forward strand.
GCATTTGTTGATACTAATATCAATTTAAGTTCTGCAACGATCGTTGATCAAAATACCAATGATGACTTAGCATCTAAAATAGAAACTAAATCATCATCCAATAAACAATTAAAACAAATTAAAAAATCATCATCCCAAAAATTATCTGAAATAGTAAACGATATTAATAATTCTGAAATAAAAAAAAATGAAATTAATAAATATATTTCATCCAATTCTAGCAATTGTGAGTCACAATTAATACACAAAACAGAAAAAGAAATTGTTGAATCAGAAAATATTAAATATACAACTACTACAACTACTAAGAAAGTATTTTCACCTGTAATTTTGCCAATAGATAAAGAAAATGATTTTAGTAAAGTAGATACTATTGAAATCATTGATGAATATATATTTAATTGTTCAAAACCTTGTCTTTTCAATACTAATGAAGGTAAAAAGGAAGAAATCTATGAAATTTTAATTGAAGATAAATTTTCAGAATGAACCATTTATTCTTAAATTTTTTATCAAGAATAAAGCAAAAAAAAAAAAAAAAAAAAAAAAAAAAAAAAAAAAAAAAATTATAATATTATATAAAATAATAATAACAATAGCATGTTAACAATTATACCAATAATAATAATGATAAAAAATTGGGTGAAAGTTAGATTTAAAATAAAAATTTAATTATTAATACTAATAACGTATTTTATATAAATTTAGTTATTCTATGGTTAATAGAGTAAATATTTAAGTTTTTTTATTAATTGATATTTTTAATAATTTTAAAATATATTTAATATTAATGGTATTTTCTTGATATTTCAATATTAAATATAAATATTTATTTTGAACGTTTATCTTTTTTTTTTATATAATAAAACTTAATATTATATCAAATTTTTTATATAAGTATCATAGCATTATTATTATTATTATTAAAAAAATTTATATAATTGTTTTGTTATTTTGTTATTATATTATTATTAGTTTATATATATATATATTCTTTAATAAAAAAATAATAATAATAATAATAATAATAAAACTGACATAAATATGTTTAATCTATAAAAGAAAAAATATATGTATTAATCAAAATATAATATATATATATATATAGAACAAAAAAAAGAAAAATAAAAATAAAATCCTTTTAGAATTATTAATGAATAAACATAAATTAATAAAAACAAGTTAAAAATAAAAAGATTAATAAAAGAAAAAGAAAAAAGAAAAAAGAAAAAGAAAAAGAAAAAGAAAAATTAAAAAGAAAAAAATCTAATAGTTGTTTTTAATAAACTTATTTAAAATTCATTTAATCATTCTTAAAAATTGTTAAATTTATGATTTTAAATATAGATTATTTAATAAAAAATTCAGATATATACCTTTCTCTACAATTATGCCATCCATATTTATAAATATTTATTTTTACTTGTGGATTAGAAGCTATATGCAAAATGATAGAAATGGATGTTAAATCTAATCTTGGTCAAAGTAAAAAAAAATATGCAATTTATAAATATTAATTATAATAAAATAAAATAAAAAAATATCATATATCATTAACCTCTTTAATAATTTATATAAATTAATCCATAACCCAGCATAGAAATATTCTCTTATTTTTTTTAAAATTGTTATATAAAAATATAATATTTGAAATAAATTCTGAATATTATAATAAATTAAACTAATTTTCATTTTATATATTATAAAATTCATATATATATATATATATACACACATAATTATAATTTTTTAAATATCTATTTTATATATATTATATTATTTATATTAATACTTTTTTTAATATTATTTTTATTATTTAAATATTATTTGTATTTTTTTTTTTTTTTTTTTTTTTTTTTATTTGTTTGTTTGTTTGATTGCTTTTTTATTTGTTTGTTTGTTATTGTTGTTAGTGTTATTGTTTACTTATTTGTTCGTTAGATTATTAGTTTACTTAATTTTTGTTATAAATTATTATTGTATCTTTTTTACTTTTTTTTTTTTTTTTTTTTTACTACATGTATTTTTCAAAAAAAAAAAAAAAAAAAAAAAAAAAAAAGAAAAAAAAAATTTATAAAAATATGGGTATAATAAACATTTATTTTTTAATTATAGGCAATATTTTAAATAAAACTTTTTTCAAATAAAATTTCCTCTTCTTCTTATATATATTTATATATTAATATTTGGAATAGTTCTTAAATAACTAATTTATTTTTTATAATCTATTCAAATATAGATTATTCTCATTAAACGTATTTTTAAATAATTAATCATTTTAAATCAACACTCATATCCTTAGTTTTATTAGATGAACTGAATACTCTTGATAATGTTTCATAAACTAAAAATGTAACACAAGTATTTGGTAAAACTCTAATTACATTAGTAAACATTCCCTTATAATAACCTGTAAAGCCTTCACGTCTTTGTATTAATTATAAATTTTATAATAATGTAAGATTATTATATATATATAATTATTTAAATATTTTTATTGATTATTAATTTTTTTTTTTTTCTTTTTTTTTTTTTTTTTTTTTTTTACTTACACATAAATTTTCTTAATGGCATCTAAACAACCATGGTAAAATTCATCATTTCTTTGGTTCTAAAATAAAATTTATAATAATATTTATTTATTATTATTATTGTAGTTGTTATTGTCATCGTTATTATTAATCGATTTTATTTTTACCTGTAAACGTGATCTTACAACCTGATATGGATAAGTAATAAGGGTTGCAAATATTTTTGATGATGCTGCCATTATAATATAACTAAAAGCATCCTATAAAATTAATAACAGAAAAAAAATATTGTAATTAGATTTTGTTAATATTTTCTGTATAAATATATATATCATATATTTAACACATATATATATATATTTGAAATTATCAAAAAGATAATTACTGGATTATCCATTTGAGGATATTGATTTTTATAGAGAATTTTCATTTCTTCATATGCCATAAATTGAATAGCACCATGGCTGGTACCGACTAATGTTGGTAGCATTCCTTTATAAAATCCTCTTAAACCTTCATATTTATATATTTTTTTGGCAGCATCTAATCGAAAGTGAAGAAAAAAAAAAAAAAAAAAGAATTAAAAAATTTTTGATTTATATATTTTTAGAAATTAATAAAAAAAAATTTTAATAGGTATATATATTTATTAATTTTTATAATAAAGCAATTACATATAATATTATGAAAAAACTTAAAAAATTACCTATAATATTCTTATAGGCTTTAGGATCATTTGTTTTTTGCACGCACATTCTTGTTTTTATTAACCATATTGGTGTGGTACTTACTTGTGTAATTATACCTTATTTATAAATATATAAAAGAATATTTACGATTAATAACATAAATAGTAATATATATATATATATATTTGATTAATTACAAATTTAATTATCTTAACAATAAATATCAAAATTCTTTGAAATAATTACCTGCTTGAGAAGACGCAGCCATATGTTGAAGTTTGGTTAAACGATTTCCATTATTCTTTTTTCTATATTGTTCTTTTCTCACTGCATAACTATAATTATATGTGATTTTATTGCCATTATTTTATTTAAAATATAGCAATATAAAATATATATATTATAATATCAAATGTTATTTATATATTAATTTCTTTATTTTTATTTATTGCAATGTACTATTTAAAAAAATTTTAATATCTAATTAAACTTTATTATACATATTTATAAATAAATTATATAAATTTTCTACTTACATAGAAAAGTATATACCCCAAGATACAGTATTTCCAATTAAATTTGGTGATAAACCTTGATAAAGTCCTTTATATCCTTCATTCTTTATAATATCAGAAATTGTTTTAAAGGTACCATTATGTTTTAAAGTAAATAACTTCCCATCATGAACTAATTATATAATTTAAATTGAAAGTATATATTATTTGTATTATTAATTTATCTATAACATTTAAATTTTAATACTTTGATTATCATTATAAAATTTAATGAACCTTGAAGTCTTGTTTTAACAGTTTCTAAAGGATGTAAAGCTAATGTTGAAATTAATCCGGCGCCAATACCAGCAATAGCTTCATCTAATGATTTTGAACCTGTCATAGAACCAGCTAGATTTTTTTTTGAATTATTAACAAGCATTCGATAAAATATGTTCGAATTGGAATTCTTATTTTCAGCATTAGTAGTCATTTTTGATTATTTATTATATACGAAAAATAATTTTTATACAAAAAGTTTTATCCAGTATTTTCCTTATTAAATAAAAAAAAATAAATAAATAAAACTATTAAAATAGTATTTAAATAGATATTATTATTAAATAAAAATAAAATTAATTTATTTATACAATACTGAAATACTGAAATATATTTAAAACTTAAATAATTAATTTATATATATTTTATGAAAAAATAACAATAATATTAGAAAAAATATTAAATATAAATTTAATAATTAAATATATGAATATAAATATAAATTTATATACAAAAAATTAAAAAATATTTATCTGAACATTATTATTTAAAGTGATTAAATTATCAAAAGCTATATACTTATATATAAAAAATGTTATATATTATAAATTATATTTCTATCTAATTTTAAAATATTATATTATATTTCTCTCTAATTTTAAAATAATATAAATTATATTGATAATTTAAAAAAAATAAAAACAATAATAATAATAATAATAAAAGAAAAAAAAAGAAAAAAAAAAAAAAAAAAAAAAAAAAAAAATATATATATATATATATATATTTAATTTACAAGAATAATCATAGTCATAATAATATTACCTATTTTATTTTTTTATTATTTAAATTAAATCTTCAGTAATTATAAAATTTATTTAAATTGAATAATTATTATATTTTTATAATATTCTTTTCTTTCTTTTTTTTTTTTTTATTTTTATTTTTTTTTTTTTTTTTTTTTTTTTTATTTTATTTTATTTTACTTTTAATATTTATATATATATAATATTTTATATAATATTTTAAATATTTTAATGTCTTATTATTCAAATATAATTCATCAAATTATACTTTCATTTAATTACATTAATAAATAATATTATTATATTTATTATATTTAAACTTTAATTGTAAGTAAAATATTTTTAAAAAAAAAAAAAAAAAAAAAAAAAAAAAAAAAAAAAAAGGAACGAACATAAAGAAAACCAACGGTAAATAATTTAAAAAGGCATTTAAAGAAAAAAATATAATGTATATAAAAATTTGATTTAAACTTTTTTTCTTTTATTTTCTAATTAAAAATTTAATTAAAATATATTAAAAAAACTATTTTATTATAGAATTTTTTAAAATTAAATATTTTCTAATAACATGATTATATACATATTCAAAATATTTAAATTTTAAATGTTATGTTTTTTTAGCTAATTAAATTTATATATATATCTACTAATAAAATTTAAAATTAAAGATATAAATGAATAAATAAATATTAATTAAAAAAATTAATATATAGATAAATAAATGAATGAATTACACAATAGACTAATTATTATAACTCTATAGAATTGTAAATTAAATATTAGAAATATATATTATATATTATATACATATCATTTTTTTTTGTAATACTAAAATAAAAAATTATTTTTTAATAATAGGTATTATTTATTAAATTCAAAGTTTATTATATACTTAAATATTTATATTTAGTTAAATTAATAAATAAAAGAAAGTAATTATACAATTTAATCTAGTATTAATATTTAGTTAATATTTTAATATTAATTGGAAATGTCAAATAAAGAAAATGCCCACAATTCAAATAACATGGATATAGATAATGAGGATGAATGGGAAGAAGAAGTAAGTTTATTTAAGATAGTATTTAAAATAATAATAAAACAATAATGTATGAATTATTTGTAAATATCTAAATATAAAAAATGTTGATTATTTTAATATTACTAATTTAATGAAAATTGGAGAATTGTTTATAATAAATTAAATATTATTAATATTATTATATAAATAACTTTTTCTAATGATTTTCTAATTTAAATTTTATAATTTTATTAAATATAATTTGTATAAAGTAGTAAGATTCAATTTTATATTAATAAAATATATCTTTATAAATCATTTTTTGTTATGAATTTGATTTTTTTATTTAAATATTTTTTTATGAAATTTTAATTTCAATGAATAATAGTCTACTTATATGATTATGGATTTGGGATCAGATTTGACTATAGATTTGCTAAAACGTTCACTTGAAATTAATAACGGATATTCAATTATTGTAAAACAATATTATTTAATTAATATTTATATTAATAAAAAAAAATAATAGTAATAATAATAATTAATTATATTTCTATTCCAATGAAAAACTTTTAATTTTTTTTTTTATATATGAAAATTATATACATATATTGTTTTCATGAAATTAATTTAACAAAAACAAATATTGATTTTATAATCAAAGGGTTTAGATACAGATCAACCTATGTTTAAAATAGGAAATTTTGTATATAAAGGTGAAGTAGATTATTCCTTAGGAACTGATTTAATTTTTGAAGTGGATGAAAATAAAATTAACAAAGAAAAAGATAATTTAGAATCATCAATACATCCTTCTAATGCTTCTTTAAAGCAATCCTCTTCAGTTTATTCCTATCTTACAGGAGAAGATCCATCAAAATCTTCTCAAGGTTTACCACTTATTCCTTTAACTCAAACAACAAAAAAAATGGTATTTCACAGTGTTCTTCTTGAACAAAAAGATGACGAGTTATCTGGAAAAGAAAAATTGCCAGATTCACTACTTCCTAATTTATCGCCTAATACATTGTTTATGAATAAAGATGCTATATTAAATTCAATGGCTGTAGGTACTGGGGATATTTCACCAATATCAATAAGTGGAACAAGTTCACCTTCTAAGTCAAAATCAAAAACCATAGAAAAAATTACATTAATGGATGCAGTTTCAGATATCGTTAATGAAAAGTCAAAAGAAAATAAAATTAATAAACCAATAAATAATATTGATCTTGACAGCCCAGAAACATCACAAATATTTAATCCTGAAATGTCAATAAATGAGACTAATGATTTTGGAAGTAATGAAGTATCCCATGTAACCACAAATACTGAAACTCCAATTGAACTTAATAATAATTTTGAAAATAATGAAATATTGCAATTTGGAAATAGTAGTAAAATTATCGAATTGAATAATAATGATGAATCACAAATTATTAGAAATAAAAATTCAGAAATGAGTGATAATAAGGTATCCCAAATAGTGGACATTGATAGCAATGAAATATCTAAAATATCAAATACAGAAAATTCTAATGTAATTACCATTTCCTCAAGTGTATCTCCACCAATATTAGAATCAGAAGAAGATTTAAAGGAAAAGAATATTGAAAACAAATTAAATAGTATCGAAAATAAATTAAACCAAATAATAATTTCAAACAATGATTCAAAGAAAACTACTTCAAAAAAAACTTTTAAAGCTAACTTAAAAGATGAAAATATTGAGAAAGAAAAAGATATTTCTTCTTTGGACGTAGAATCAAATAAAGAAATAAGAAAAGGTAATATTAAGAAAACTGAAAATAAAAAAAGAAATAAGGGTGATGAGGAACTTAAATCGAAAAAAAGCACTACCAAATCTAAAGTTAGTAGGAAAAAATCAATAGAAGATAACAATAAATCTGAAGTTGTAATTGAAAGTTCAAATATTAATAATGGTGATTCACAGACTAAAGAAAAGCCTGTAGCAAGACGAAAACGTTCTTCTAATGCAATAGCAATTAAAAAATCAAATACAACTAGAGGAAGAAAACCAAAAAATCCTTCCCTAAAGAGTTCTACATCAAATGTAGCACAAAAAAAAAGTAATACTATTGATAAATATTTTTATAATAATGAAAAAAAGTAGTAAAAAATATAGAATTATAAATATTTAATCTTAATTTGGTATAATTATAAAAAATGAAAAAAAAAAAAATAATAATAATAATAATTAATAGTGATAATTATCACTATTAATTTATTTATTCATTTATTTATTTATTTATTTATTTATTTATTTATTTTATTATTTAAATATTCAATATATCTATCTTTTTTTTTTTTTTTTTTTAATATTACATTTAAATACACTATTATGATAATAAACAAAAAAAAGAAAAAAATAATAATAATAATAATAAATATATATATATATAATAATATTAATATGATATTATTAATTTTTGTGAATCTAGTAATATCTTATAATTAAATAATTTTTTGTGAACTATAAACGTAGAATATTTTAATTCTTTAATAATTGTTGTTTTTTCTTTTAAACTAGAATAAATTAAATTAAATAATTCCTATATATATTCATTAAATATATTCATTGATTTATATTCTCTAAAAGTTATTTATATATTTCATATTTATTGAACCAAAGAAGAACCTAAATTATGGAAAGAAAATAAGCTATATATAAGTTGATATTAAATTTTAATTACCACTTATTTAAATATTTCTTCTAATAATAAATATTATATAAATTATCATAACTTTAAATAATACTAATAATTAAACTAATAAAATAAATGCTTTATATCAAATATTATATTCAAAAAAATTTATAAAAATAATTTATTAAATTATGTAATATATATATATTTTTTTAAATTTATATATTTACAATAATATCTGTAAACTAAATTTTTAAATATTTATGTAATTATTACATATATTTTATTTTTTCACGTATTTAACGATGTTAAAAATTTTTACTATTTACTATTTTATGTTGATATTAATTCATTCCTTAGTCTTTTCCAGTTTTTTTCTTGTTGAATAGTACCTAGGACTAACTGGTATAAGGTTTCTGAATCAATCCTGTGATTATCTCCTTTATTTATATGAGGTGATTTTCATCCTCTTAAGGTGTTTTTCTTTATAAACGAAGTTGGTGTTTCCTCGCCATAGTAAGCATTCCTATTGCTAGAGTATATAATTACTTGTACAGAGACACTCGACCTGTGAGAAGATAAATGTAGTTGTTCCTTCCTCGATGATGGTTCAAGAAATCACTGAAAAAAACCCCATCATATATAATAGTGTGGTCCATGTCGACTCCAAAACGGTATGGCCAAAAATCCAATGAGAATCTGATATGTTCAAATAAGAGACTGAAGATCCTATTGTCCTCCTCTCTCTCTTTAATCCCATTCTAAAAAAAAAATTAATAATAAATAAATAAATAAATTCCTTCATATCATGATATTTTATATACAATTGATATAAAACAAATATGTGTAGTAACATATTTGTATATTCAATAATAATTATTAAATATTAAATTTATATCCTTTTGATAATAATTATTTTATTAATTTTATTTCAATATGTTTCATTACAATTATAATAATTATAATTCTTTAATTCATATAAAATTTATATAGTTCTATATGTTAAGAGTCAATAATTTGGGTTTTATAATTATGTCAATTTTATTAATATATTTTATGATAAAGAGTTACTAGCACTTTATTATTCTAAATTAAATGTTTTTTATATTAATACATTGTGGCTTATACATTATTTATATTACAATATGTTTCAATACATTTGAAGCTTATTTTTCATACATTTCACATATTCTAGCATTCCCCCTTAAACCTAGTTATTCAATAATGAATAAATTGGTTTACTGGTGAATATGTGTATATAAAATTATCCTATTTTACACTATTAACTTGATATTATTAAACTGTTATATATATTTCTATCCTAAATTAACCTCTAATTTTACATGAATAAAATATTTTTTATGTTATATTAATTATTTAATTTAATTTAAATATTGCTAAAATAATTTCTTAAATATATTTATAATCTAATAATTTCCCCCTAAAGCTAAATATTTAATATTATTACACCATTAATATTAGATGTATCTAAAACATCTCTTATAGTATATGGTTTATATATTACCATTTATATGATGGAAACCTTTCTCTTGAAGGGTGATATTATACCATCTCAATTTGTGTGAATACCTCTTATATATTGGGTTTTATATCACTAATAATTATAATCCGCTTTATAGATTAGCGCTAACTTTTTTATATTTTCGGTTTGTAGTTTTAGTGATAACTATTAAAATAAATTGTTAATTATATATTGGTGTACTTGATAAAACATAATCTCGGGGTATTAAAATTGATTGTATTTATAATTAATTATATTATTCTAGTCATTTAAATTTATTAGTAATAAAATAAAATTTTTCATAATTGATTAATATTCACTATTTCAGTTAATTCTTTCTTAAATGTTAATTTTTGTTAATTTTCGCTATTAGGCTATTTTATTCATTTCAAGATAAATATTATTTTCAAATAATTAGCTCAAAGAATCAATTAAGTGACTTTTCTTTAATATTTTTATTTTCTTTTATATTTTTATAATTTGTATTTTATTTTGTCTACTTTACCCCTAAAATCCAAATTTCTAAAAGGATTTTATATATTTGAATTTTCTCATTATTAAAATATTAATTATAAAATTTTAATAATTTTACATACTCTGTAATAAATAAGTATAGTTTATAGATGGATAAACATCATTCATTTTATATAACTCATGGTTATATTTATTATTTTATTATACCTTTCATCACGAAGGTTTGTATTATGATTATATTAAATATTTTTTTTATTTATTTAAACCTATTTCACACTAGGTTTAATAATATTATTATTGTTAGAATGTACCCTAGGGATTACCATTCTATTATATTTCCCTTGGATATTTGGAATATTATATATTAATTATTTTATATGAGGTCTCTGACATATAGACTCCTCCATTATTGTAGTTTATATTTATAAATACGCGTTAAAATAATTTACTTTAAATAATATGTTTTGTATATTCATGGGGCAGAAATAGTCCATCACATAGTAGATTCCTTCATGTATAGATATTATATTACTAATAGCCAAAAGCTTATTTGTTAAAATATCAAATTATAATTTCAATTAAGAGTCTCTAGTATGAAGATATATAATTTTCTTTTATATACGTTTATACGTGTTTTTTCTTTTTAAATAAATATTTTTATATTTTTTTTTGAGTTTTACTTATCCTGAAATAACTTCTTTTATCAACAGTTTTATATTTTACGCCTTTCTTCAATCTTCTTTCTTGATCATTTTGATAAGTTATCAGTTTTATTAGTCATCCTAAAAATTGACATAATGACCTTTATTATAATTTAAAATTCAATTATTTTATTTTATTTTTTTTTTTTTTTTTTTTTTTGACATAATATTGTTTCCAGCAAAAGATTCTTTTGCTATGAATCTTTTTAAGAGAGATGAGACTCTTAATCTGTTAAGAGTGTATAATTTGGGTTTTATAATTATGTCAATTTTATTAATATATTTTATGATAAAGAGTTACTAGAACTTAATTATTCTAAATTAAATGCTTTTATATTAATACATTGTGGCTTATACATTATTTATATTACAATATGTTTCAATACATTTGAAGCTTATTTTTCATACATTTCACATATTAAAATAAATAATTAATATATTACCTATTTCTTATGATTAAATTATTTATATTAGAAATAGGACTCTTGTAAAATTTGAGGAATTAGAATTATTATTTTAATTGAACGAATATTATAATTTTATTGATAAATTTTACTAAATAACCATTATTTTAAAAACCCACTGCTTATAAATTTTTGCACATAAAAGTCCCTCATTTCGAATGTTTTATTTTATTTTATTTTATTTTATTTTATTTTATTTTATTTTATTCAATCTGTACTTTATATTTAATATTCTAGTATTTATTTTATTTTATTTTATTTTATTTTATTTTATTTTATTTTATTTTATTTTATTTTATTTTATTTTATTTTATTTTATTTTATTTTATTTTATTTTATTTTATTTTATTTTATTTTATTTTATTTTATTTTATTTTATTTTATTTTATTTTATTTTATTTTATTTTATTCAATCTGTACTTTATATTTAATATTCTAGTATTTATTTTATTTTATTTTATTTTATTTTATTTTATTTTATTTTATTTTATTTTATTTTATTTTATTTTATTCAATCTGTACTTTATATTTAATATTCTAGTATTTATTTTATTTTATTTTATTTTATTTTATTTTATTTTATTTTATTTTATTTTATTTTATTTTATTTTATTTTATTTTATTTTATTTTATTTTATTTTATTTTATTTTATTTTATTTTATTTTATTTTATTTTATTTTATTTTATTTTATTTTATTTTATTTTATTTTATTTTATTTTATTTTATTTTATTTTATTTTATTTTATTTTATTTTATTTTATTTTATTTTATTTTATTTTATTTTATTCAATCTGTACTTTATATTTAATATTCTAGTACTTTATATTTAATATTCTATTTTATTTTATTTTATTTTATTTTATTTTATTTTATTTTATTTTATTTTATTTTATTTTATTTTATTTTATTTTATTTTATTTTATTTTATTTTATTTTATTTTATTTTATTTTATTTTATTTTATTTTATTTTATTTTATTTTATTTTATTTTATTTTATTTTATTTTATTTTATTTTATTTTATTTTATTTTATTTTATTTTATTTTATTTTATTTTATTTTATTTTATTCAATCGTACTATACATTTATATTCTACTACTATTTATTTTATTTTTATTTTATTTTATATATTTATACTTATATTATTACATTCTTTATTTATTTATTTATTTTTTTTTTACAAATAATTGAAAAACTAATTTTTCAAAATTAATATTAATAATAATATTGGATAATTAATATAATAATTTTATTTATATAATTAAAAATATTTATTAAAATATAGAAATGGAAGAAAATCTAATTATTGATATAAGTGAGTCTAACAAAGGAAAAGAGCAAATTATTATTTATAAAAAATATAGTAAAAAATACGATGTATCTCTATCTATAATGAAACATAAAATTAAAGATGGAATTGAAAAAAGTTCAATTCCTTTTGGTATAAAAATAAAACCCCTATATAATAAAATTTCTAAAGAAATGGAATTAATATGTCCAGAATATAATTCAATTAAATCCTAAATATCAAGAAATTTAAATAAAAAACTACCATCCAATGTAACAACATTTGCTGAAATTCCTAGTGAATTTTAATATTATAAAACAAAGAGAGAGGAAATTTTATGATATTCAAAAATTCTAATTTAATAACTTTTCAATTCCCTTTTCAAGCAAAATTATTTAAGAAATATAATGATGATATATTTGTTGATGGTACATTTTTTATTGCCCCTAAATTTAGTTATCAAATATTTATTGCAAGAACTTAAGTTAATGAATAAATAGTTTTTACACTACTTCTTTTGCAATATTAAAGAATAAAGAACAAGAAACGTATAAAATATTATTCGAAAAATTAAAAAAAAATGCTAATATATGTAACAATAATATTATAATTGAACCAAAAAATTTGCATTGTGATTTGAAAGGGGTATATCTAAAGCAGCAAAAAACAATATTTCCTAATACAAATATTAAATATTGCATTTGGCATTATAAAAAATCACTTGAAATTAAAAAAAATAAATTATGCTATAATGAAGTAAAAAATGATAATAATATATTTATTTATTATAAAACTATTTCAAGTTTACCATTTATAAATCCTGAATATATATTTGATATTTATGTAATAATTAAAATTAAATCCATTAAAAATAATTATTGTCAATTTTTAAAATTTTTAGAATATTTTTATAAAACATCTTTAGTTGGCTATGATATTAAAATTTGGAATTATTATAATAATATGGAACATATAACAAACAATGCCTCAGAATCACTCAATAATTATTTAAATAATTTATTTCCAACAAAACCATCTTTTTTATGAATTAATAGATAAATTAAATGAACTTGAACATTTATCATATTATGATTATCAAAGAAAAATAAGATGAGTTTGGAAAATAAAAAAAAGAGCAATAAATAAAGCTAATGAAATCAATGTTTTAATTGAACGATACAAAAATATTGAAGCCAAGTTAATTGATGCTAAATGTGATAGAAATAATATTATTAACTAACTTACAAAAGTATAAATATAAAGACACTTTAATAAATTATGTAATAAATAAATATAGAGGATAATATGAATAAATATATAATATAATTATTAAGTAGTTATCACTCCCCCTCAAATGATATTTTTATATAAAAATATTATTTGTAAATTTTAGTGATTTTGTAACATTTGAATCTTTTGTTAATATGTTCTCTAGCATGTTTTCCGTTTCTACATATTTTAAATTTATTCTTTTCTTTAATATGTTATTGAAAAGATCTTACATCTATATGTCTTAATTTAATATTAAATTTACCTTCTTCCATCACACATTTACTTTCTTGATTATTAGTATAGGCAGTTATGTTTAATTTCTTACTTAATATTTCTTTAATAATGTTCTTTAATCATAAAATTATCTTGACACTTCCTAAAGTACTTATATATTCAGCTTTTGCTGTTAAAGAAGAAACAGATGATTGCTTTTTAGATATCTAACATATAAAACTTTTTCTCATTAAAGTAATTCTATCTGAAATAAATTTTCTATCAGTCTTATCACCTAGTAATTGAGTCCATATATGTAATTAACTCCCCTTTCTCATCATATTTACTTGTATAATCTTTTGAACTATTTATATATTTAATATAAATATTATTACTTTATTCCAATCTGAAATTGTTGGTTATACATTTTTACTGAAAGCTTTATTTACAACAAATGAAATTTTAGATCTTGTACATTTTGATAGGTATATTAGAAATCTAATTACACTATTGTAAATTGTTTTGTCGAATGGATTTTTATTTTCAGATATATTGTTGTCTTCTGGGCAAGGTGTTTTTCTTTTCGAAGTATTGTTTATGCTGAATTTATAGAGTATATTTTCAATAAAACTTTTCTGAAAAATTATATCACTACTATTTTATTTTTCTTTTTTAATTCCTAAAATATTATTCGATTTGATATTTTAAATTTTCTTTTAACTTTTTGTTATTATATCTTTGATGTATTTTATTTCTTCAGCAATAACTATATCATTAACATATAGTCTAATTATAAATATAATTTTATTATGTATTGTATATATAAATATGCATTGTTCGGTTTTTATTTGTTTAAAATTATTATTTAATAAAATTATTCTTATTATTTCATATCATTATCTACTTGATTTTGTTAAGTATCCAGTATCCCTTCCAAAATATATACCTCCTTTAGAAGATATATATTTTAATATAAATATTATCAATATTTATATTAAAGTATTTGTATTTTAATTAAATATATTATTAAATGTAAATTACAAAGTGCAAAAGAAGAATTATTAAATTTATTTTATATGTTCTTTTAAGTTTATTATGTATATGTGTATTTCATAATAATTATATATCAATAATTCAATACTTATTCTTATTAAATAAATATTATTATAAACCTTTCAAAAAAAATTATTATATGTAATATATTTTAAATATAATGTGTTTTTTAAATATTATTTTATTTATTATAAGCTAATATTTTATTCTTAATTAATTATTGTTGAATTACTTATATATAATTCGACATATTGACCTAGAAACGTTAAATCTCTAAAATTTCTATCTTTATTTCGACATCAATACTTCATTTTTTATGGAAACCTCTTTAAGATGAGTTTTATATTTATAAATAAATTTATTACTGTCTCTTCTAATAGCAAAAACCCATTTAGTATAAATAATCTTTTTACCTAGTGAAACTTTTAAAACAAAAGTCATAATCTTATTTGTTTATAAATTATTGAATTAATCTTCAATGGCATTAATCTAGTAATTTTTATTGTTGTAGCTAATTGCTTCATCATAGCTATTTGGAGAATCAGAATAAATAGATGTGATCATGTAAGTATCATCGGGATCTAACTTTCTTCTCACAGTTCTAAGAGAAGGATGAATTTGGAGATAATGATCTTTTTCTTGTAGAACGGGTATGAATTAACATTATCCATAATTTCATTTTCATTTGATATAATAATTTTTTGAGCTATAGTAACAAGAGATTTGTCATATTTGTATAAATTATCAGAATTTTGCGGATTATTAGTGGTATTGATTGAATTGTATATTATGGTAATTTACTATTTGTTTGAGGATTTTGAGTATTACAATTATGGATGTCATATGAAAAAATATCACACTTATTGTTAAAAAATGCATTATTACTATTATTATTATTATTATTATTATTTTATTATTATTATTATTATTATTATTATTATTACTAATTATTATTAGTATTATTATTATTATTATTATTATTATTATTATTATTATTATTAAAAATATTAACATAAATAAATAAATTTAAATAAATATTTATTAAATATTTAATATATAATAGTTATATATAAGGCATAAGAATATAAATATATTCATAAATTATGTAAATGTTATACATTTATGTAATTATAAATTCATACACGTGTATATAAGAAATTCATATAGATCATATGATTATTTAATATTTTTTTAGGACTGTTAAAATACGTTTTTATTATTATTATTATTATTATTAAAAATATATTATTACAAATACATTATTATTATTATTATTATTATTATTATTATTATTATTATTATTATTATTATTATTATTATTATTATTATTATTATTATTATTATTATTATTATTATTATTATTATTATTATTATTATTATTATTATTATCATAAAACTTATTTTAATTATTCCTTAAATTCCTTTCAATATTTAATATTTATAAATTTTAATACATAAAAGCAACCAATCAATTAGTACTAAGGAATTATTATTTTACCATTTTCTTATTTTCGTAATTTAATAAAAGAATTTTAAAAAAAATTATATATTTGTGAAGGGATAAAATTTATTCAATTATATATTTCTTAATAAGAATATATATAATCAATATATTTTATATAATATTTAATTCAATAAATTTTATCCCTTTATATATATTCCTGAATTGTTTTATTTAAAATATTATTCTAATTTATTCTTTAATTATAAAAATTATCAAAAAAACATATATATATTAATTTTTTTTATTTTATATATTTTCATGGAAATTGGTTAGGTTATTATGGTTTAAATTCAACTAGTATAGAACAAAGGCTTTACCTTTAAATATTAAAAATAAAGGCTAATTATTTAAAAAGTCTTCTCTTTTGAATTAGCTATTAAAAAGAATTAGAACATATGTTAATATATTATTAATCTTATTAATTTAAAATCGATTGTCCAACTATAAAACTCTGTTTAATTTTTTTTAGAAATTCAGAATAAACTAAAAATATATATATTAATAATAGTTAAAAATTATTATTATTATTATTATTATTATTATTATTATTATTATTATTATTATTATTTTAATATAAATTGATATTATCATTTATATTAATAAAAGCATAATTTTTTATTTATTCACTAATATATAATATTTTTATCTTTAAATGAAAATATAATAAAATTTTAAATATTCTTATTATAATTTATTATATTTTTTTTTCTTTTATAATAATTTTAAAAATATTTAGAATTAAATTTAAATAAATTTGATTATATTTATTATTAATAAATATAGAAATAACTAATAAGTAAAAGTATTTATTTATAATTAAGATATTAGATATTTGAAGTATAAATATTAATATAATTATGAAAATAATAAGTATTAAAATTTGAAAATATTATAATTATTATAATAAATATATAGAAATAAATAAATTTTGAAAATATTTATTTATTATTAATAAATATAGAAATACTAAGTAAATTTATTTATTATTAATATAATTTTTCATAAAGTACCACAGATAATTCTGCCTTATTGTTCTATTATTATACTATAATTTTTTTTTTTTTTTTTTGAATTTTTTTTTTTTTGAATTTTTTAATATTAATATTTTTAATATTTTTTTTTGTATAACATCAATATTATTTTATTTTATTATTATAATCTGTTTATTTTTAATAATTTTTAATTTTTCCTTTTTATTTTCTAGATTTTTGATCATTTTATATATTTTTTTATATATTAGATTAGATTTACTTTATGAAATTATATATTGATTTAATATATTTGCAATATATAGTATATTATATATCTATTTGAAATATAATAAATTATAATAAATTATATAATATTAAAATTTTTTTAGTATATAAATATGTTAATATTTCTTTGAAAAAATTTTTTTCTTCACGTTATAAATAATAAATAAAATTTTAATTAAAAAAATTAACAACTATTTATTTAAAGAAGTGAAGTGTATATTCTATTTCAGCAAAATTTATAAAAAAGTAAATTGATATAAAGATGCAAGTTTTCCACGAAGTTGAAGAATACAGAAAAACATGGATGCAATGGAGAAAAGCTGGTGAAGTTATTGGTTTCATTCCAACGATGGTAAATATAATAAGAAATAAATAGATAAAAATTAATAATATTTTTAAACTGAAAAAATAATTATAAATGAGAAAAATGATAGTTATGATTTTTTATTTTTAAAATATAAAATAAAAATTTTATTAATATTTTAATAATTAATATATTTAGGGTTGCCTTCACGATGGTCATATGTCTTTAGTAAAGGCTGCTAAACAAAAATGTACAAAGATTGTTGTTAGTGTTTTTGTAAACCCTTCTCAATTTTCACCAGATGAAGATTATGATGCTTACCCAAGAACTATCGATAATGATGTTGAACTTTTAAAGCAAAATGGTGTTGATGCTGTTTTTGTTCCTTCTGTAAATACCATGTATCCATCTGGTATTACTATGGATGTTAATAAGCAAGAAGGTGCTTTTGTTGAAGTTTTAGGTGTATCTCATCAAATGGAAGGTCAATTCCGTCCACATTTCTTCCGTGGTGTCTGTACTGTAGTATGCAAATTATTTAACATTGTAAGACCAGATAAAACTTTCTTTGGCCAAAAAGATATTCAACAAACAGTTGTTCTTCGTCGTATGGTTCGTGATTTATTCTTACCAATTGAATTCAATGTTGTTCCTATTTATCGTCAAGAAGATGGTTTAGCTATGAGTAGTCGTAATCGTTATCTTTCTGACGAACAAAGAAAGACAGCTTGTGTCTTCAGTCAAGCCTTAAATAAGGCTAAGGAATTATTTGATAAAGGAGTTCGTGATCGTACTTCTATAATTAAGATTGCTACTGATACAATTGAAGCTAACAAAAATGTACGCTTAGAATACCTTAGTTTAGCTCACCCAACTACTTTAGATGAACTTGAAACTGTCGGTGAAGATGGTGCTATACTGTCCGGTGCAATGTATGTTGGTACTACTCGTTTAATTGATAATATTACTTTAGGTTTTTCATTTTAAATATTAAAATAATAAGGGCATAATATAAATAATATTTTTTTTTAAAAGAAAAAAAAATAATTGGAAATCTTTTAAATGATGATATCGTTAAGAATTTTTTAAAATAATTTAAATGTTTTTTTTTTTTTTTTTAAATGTTATAGTTAAATAAAATAAATTTATATTTATTCATTGTATAAATTAATATAAATAGAGTATAATTTATAAAAATTTTAATAATATTAAAAATAATTAAAATCAATTAGTAAATAATTATATCATATAATAATAGCATTTACATATATATCAATAATAAGAATAATAAAAATTGTATATAAAAATAATCTGCTTTATATATATCTTATAAAATTATGGTGTTATGGTGTATTTAAAATTATTATTTTATTATTTTAATCGTTTTATTTAATTATATGTAGTTATATTTATTGTTTATATTAAATATTAAATATTAAATATAATTACAAATAATTAAATAAAATATTATTATTGACATAATAACTGCTTTATATAAAATTAAAAAAAAAAAATTTTGAAATAATTTATATAAATATATAAATTAGTGTTCATCGATATATTTAATATTATAAAGAATTTTATTATAATCCTAATGTTGATCCATATTATTATATTACTTAACATTAAAGTCATCAAAGCTCTCTTTTCTGTTAGTAATTTTCTTTTAAATTCAATAATTCCTATTCCATTTAAGAAGATTATAATTAACTCCTATGTACTTAGTAAAGTAATAAACAATGGATAAAGCATTGGTTAATTGATTGTCCATTTTTCATTCATACTCATAATGAAGTCAATGATAAAATTTTATTCTTATATAACGCTTTTAATCGCAGCAACCTAACAATTGATAGCATTAATAGTAATAATAATAATAGTATCAGTAATAATAGTAATAGTAGTAATAGTTATAATAATATTAGTAATAGTATTATTAGTAATGTTAGTAATAGTATTGAAAATAATGTGTATGTTGATTTTAGTGTGTGTGAAAAAGTGTTTAATTTCCTTCTTGGTGGAAGAAGTATTAATAACAGTACAAGGGAATGGGAGGATCTTTTTAAGTGTCAGATGAAATCAGGTGCTTATTCTGATACTCTATTCTTAGTGGTTACTGCGGCACTTCTCCAATCGATTATACCTATTGCTATTGGCTAGCAATGGTCTTTGTTCAATTAGTTCAAATCGAATACTATTACTACCAAGAACGTCAATACTGAAGAAACAGTAAGACAGGCCAGCAGGGCTAGCGCAACCAATGATCATAATTTCGTATTTTAAAAATATGATTAACATTGTGAAGTCAAAAATAATTATTGTACTACAGTATAATGATACTCTTGTTAAGTCTTACTGATATTAATTAAATGAAACTAGAATACATTATACTATTATTTTATTTTGAGTTTTTTTGTTTATTCTTATATCTTTTTTTTTTTTTTTTTTTATTACATATATTTTATTTTATATATTTTATTAACTATTTAATTAATAAATATGAAACAGTTTTTGCTGCCGTAAAAAAAAAAAAAAAAAAAAAAAAAAAAAAAAAAAAAAAACTATTATGATTAACATCATCCTTCCACTATCAGCGAAATGTACGATTGCTCAGGTAAGATGCTTGAAAAAACTCCAAATGTATTATCTTGTTAATATTAATAATTTTCTGAATTTTCTGAATTATGAGTGTGTTAATATATATGTGACATGGTACCAAGTATATAACTTCTTTCTTGGTGGAGGAAATACAGACATTATTGATTTATATTGTAAAAGGGAATGTGATATTTTGCTTAGAAACCAAATCATTTCTGGTGATTATTCTAAAACCCCATTCTTGGTACTATTTGTGGTTCTCTTTATAGAAATTATGCCAAGGGCTAGTATTCTGCAAAGATTGCTATTCCGACGGTATAAACGCGCCAGTGCCTCCGAAGGAGAAGATCATAATTTCTTTTAAATTGTCAATTCAAATCCTGATCCGGAATAAGAATTCCTTTTAAACAGAAATCTTATAATCTGGAGATGAGGTTGCTCGTTTTATAAGGACTTTTTTCTGAATTAATTTATACACTTTATTTTGTTTATTACTTTTATTTTAAATTATTATTTAAAAAATTATTATGTTCAATTTTAACAAATAATTTTTTTTTCCATTAGTTTTGTGTTTTTTTAAAAATATATATACGTACTTAATAAATGAATAAATAAATAAAGTTAAAGTTCGTGTTAATTGAGGCTACAAAAAAAAAAAAAAAAAAAAAAAAAGCCTTTTGTGGTTAGTGATTTTTACACTATGACAATTTATATACCATTAGACCTTTACCTTTCGTTGTCAAGAGCGTAGAAGTCATGATGACCTCGATGAATTGGAAGAATTAGAGGCCATTTCGTTCTTGAAACCCATAAAGTAGTTTCTTAATATTAATGTAAATATTTCATATATTCTATTTTTATGTATTTTTTTAATAAATATTAGTAAAAGTCACTTCTTTTTTTATATTTTATATTTTGTATTTTATATTTTATTTTTTTTACTTTTATTTTATTTTATTTTTATTATACTGTTTTATGGTTTTTTATTATTATTATTATTATTATTATTATTATTATTATTATTATTATTATTATTATTATTATTATTTTTAATTATTTTTTATTATTTTTTATTATTTTTCTAATATTAATATATATTGTATTATAAAATTTATGAAAATTCATAATAGTAATATAGTTTCTAAATAATCATCGTACTATATTGATTAATATAAAAAAGAAAAGAATAATTAATATGAATTAATTATACTAATTAATCTAATTAATATTAATGATATTAATAATGATAGTATTGATTAATAAGAATTATTCTAAAAGATTATAACAAAAATTTTAATTATCTATAATATGTATGATACATAATGTAATCGAAAAATTGTAATTAAAGAAAATAAAAGAAAAAAATTTTTTAATATAGATTATAAAATCATTAATAATAGCGAATCAGCAATAAAAAATTATTAATATATTATATTATATGATTTATAAATTTAAATATTAATATATTATAATAATTGAATAATATAAATTTTAACTATTTTTTTTTTTAATTATTGTTATATTATTTTTTAGCAGTTTTTATTACTGAATTTAGTAGTTTAATAAAAAAAAAAAGTTTAAAAAAATATTTTTTTTTTATATTATTTTACAATAGGAGAAAAAAGTAATTTAAATATTGAATTTAGTTTTAGTCGTAAGAATAAAGTATTAAAAACTTTTTTTTATACATAAATTATCTAATTAAGGAATAAAATTAACCAGTATGCAAGCACCAGTTATTGTTTTAAGTATGAATATAAATTAATATTTTTAGAATTTAAGAAATAGATGCATAGTAAATAGATGATTGATAATCATATTTAAATTAATCATTAAAAGACTTAATTAAAGATATTGTATGAAAGAATAATCATAGTCATTAATACAAGATGATACTCAATTTTAGTTTTATTTTTCAATAATATAATAATATTACTTTAAATGAAACCTTTTTAATAATTATATGAAAATTTAAATAAAATTTATTTTATGCAGTGAATATTTTATATATATATATATATATATTTTTTTTTTTTTTTTTTTATTTTATATTATATTTAATAATATTGATTTATATAAAATTATTAATATATAGATACTAACGCTAAGAGAGAACAAGGAAAGAAGGCTCAATTATCTAATATTCAAGCTGCCAAGGTATATATTAAGAAGATATTTAATAATTAAAAATATCTGGTTATTTAATGTTCAGTAAAATAAAATATAATTTAAAGAAATTTTAAGTTAAAGCAACTTTACTATTATTAATTTTATTTGAATTTAGTGATCATTAATTATTTAATGCATAAAAGCATTTTTTATATAAGATTTTTTTTTTTATATTTTTTTTTGTTTGATAATATTTAATATATAAATATTGAAAATTTCCATTTTTAATTTGAAATATATTTTAATAAAATTTTTAATGTTTTTAATGGTTTGAAATTGTTATATATATATTAAAAACAATAATATAAAAGATTGTATCTGACATTATTCGTACATGTCTTGGTCCAAGAGCTATGTTAAAAATGATATTAGATCCAATGGGTGGTATTGTTCTCACTAACGATGGTAATGCAATTTTAAGAGAAGTTGATGTTGCTCATCCAGCTGCTAAATCTATGATTGAACTTTCAAGAACTCAAGATGAAGAAGTTGGTGATGGTACCACTAGTGTTATTATTTTAGGTACTTAATTGGAAATAATTTTATTATTGATATTTTAAAAAAATTGAACAAATTATCTATTTTCTTCCTATATTCGTATATATTTATTTTATTTTTTTTTCTACTTTTATGTTATTTGAAATGATATAATTAGCTGGTGAAACAATCGTTTCTGCAATTCCATTCCTTGAACGTAACATACATCCAATTACTATCATTTCTGCTTATAAGAAGGCTTTAGAAGATGCTATTACAATTTTAGATGAAATTGCTCTTAATGTTGATGTTAACAATGATGAAGAAATGATTGCTTTAATTAAGAGTTCCATTGGTACTAAATTTATTAGTGGTTGGGGTGATATGATGTGTAAATTGGCTCTTGATTCAGTTAGAACAGTTTCTACTGAAATTAACGGAAAAAGAGAAGTTGATATTAAGAGATATGCTAAAGTTGAAAAGGTATATATTTTGATATACTATTTTTTTATGTTTTAAACATATTTAAAAAGTTTACAAAGTTGAAAATGATTTTTTTTTTCAATTTTATTTTTAATATATATATTATATTTACTATTTTGTAAATAATTTTCTGTTATTAATTATTACTATTTTTTTTTTCCATTAAAATAAAGATTCCAGGTGGTGAAATTGAAGATTCTCGTGTTTTAGATGGTATTATGGTTAACAAAGATGTTACTCATCCAAATATGAGACGTAAAATTGAAAACCCAAGAATTGTTTTATTAGATTGTCCACTTGAATACAAGAAGGGTGAATCTCAAACTAATGCTGAAGTTACTGATGAAAAGCACTGGGCTCGTCTTTTAGAAATCGAAGAAGAACAAATTAAGCAATTATGTGATTCTATTATTGCTGTTAAGCCAGATTTAGTTTTCACAGAAAAGGGTGTTTCTGGTAAATATAATTTTAATTTATTTATTGTTATAATTATAGGAGTAATAAATATATAAGTATATAAATTATGTAGTTAAATTAATATAAAAGAAATTTATTAAATATTTTAATGGATATAATATTAAATAAATTTAAATTAATTAATAAATACCCAATATTATAATATAAAAAATTAATTGCGATTAACAGATTTAGCTCAGCATTATCTTATGAAGGCTAATATTACTGCTATACGTCGTGTTAGAAAGACCGATAACAATCGTATTGCTCGTGCTACTGGTGCTACAATTGTTAACCAAGTTGATGATCTTAAGGAATCTGATGTTGGTACTGGATGTGGTTTATTTGAAGTTCAAAAGATCGGTGATGAATACTTTTCTTTCTTAACCAAATGTAAGAATCCAAAGGCTTGTACTATCATGTTACGTGGTCCATCTAAGGATATTCTTAATGAAATTGAACGTAACTTACAGGATGCTATGTCTGTTGCTAGAAATGTTGTTTTTGAACCAAAATTATGTCCAGGTGGTGGTGCTACTGAAATGGCTATCAGTGTTGGTTTAGCTAAGAATAGTCAAAATATTAGTGGTGTAAGTTTGTACAAATAATATATGTATCGAATAATTTAATTGATTAAAAGTTTTTTTAAATAGTTTATTTTTAATTAATTATTAAACTTGTAAATTATAATATATAAATATTGTGTCTACAAATGATAATTATCTAGATTGAACAATGGCCATACAAGGCTTTAGCTGATTCATTTGAAGTCATTCCTCGTACTTTAATTCAAAACTGTGGTGGAAATGCTATTAAGGTTTTAACCCAATTACGTGCTAAACATGCTCAAGGTCAACACACTTGGGGTATTGATGGAACTAAGGGTGTTATTGTTGATATGAAAGAATATGGTATTTGGGATCCATATGCTGTTAAGGCTCAAACTATTAAGACTGCTATTGAAGTAAATTATTTTTATTTTTTATTTTTTTTTTTTTTATTTTTTTTTTTATTTTTTATTTAATCTTAATACAAATTTATATATAATTTAAATGTTTCAAAAATAAATATAAAAGTTTTTGTAATAATTTTTTTAAAGATATTGAAAGTTTTATTAATTAATATATATTTATATGTATATTTTTCATAATAAATTAAATAGTCTTCATGTATGCTATTACGTGTTGATGATGTTGTTTCTGGTATGTCTAAGAAGTCCGAAAAAGAACCACCAAAGCATGCTGCCGATGAACCAGAGGTAATTTAAAATTATTTAATTATTTTTAAAAGATAAGAAATTTAATAATTTATAAATTAAATATATATAAATATATATATTTAATTTATATATATATATTTTTTTATTGTATATTTACTATATATTAAACAAAAATGAAAATAGGGCATGCAATTGGAATAGATATAATTTCATCATTTAATTTATTACATATTTTATTTATAATAAATAAATTAATATACACTTTATAATTTCCAAGAAGAAAAAACAAAAAACAAAAAACAAAAAACAAAAAAAAAGCAAAAAACAAAACAAAAAAATAAAAATAAATTAATAACTGAAAATAATAAACAATGAGTAATAAATAATAATTATAATAAAAAATGTTTTAATAATTTAAAAAATTACAAGCTGGAATAATACAGAAATCCATATATATATAAAATAAAATAACAAAAAATAAAAAAAAAAATACAAAAAACATAACATATAATAATAATTATAAAGAAAAGAGAAAATATATTATATAATATAATAATTAAGAAATAATTAATATCAATATTAATATTAATTTGATATATTACTAAAAAAAAAAAAAGGTAGAAAATAATTAACAATATATATAGCGAATGCCAATTTAATATATATATATTAATATTCATCTAATTTATTTTTTTAATATAATATTTAAAAATAAAATCAAAAAAATAAGTTTTTATTTTTTTTATTTAATTTATCAGTAATTTAATTTTGTTCTTTTTTTTTTTTTTTTTTTTTTTTTTTTTTTTTTTTTTTCTTTCTTTTATTTTATTTTATTTTATTTTTTTTTTATTTTTTATTTTTTTTTATTTATTTATTTTTTTATTCTATTAAAAGATAAAAAAAGGAATTATATATATATATATATATATAAATAAATAAAAACTTGTTTTTAATGAAATCAAATAAAATTAAAAAAAAAAATATATATATTTTTTTAAAATCCATTTACTATGAAACTAATATTAATTTTTATATTTATTATTATTATTATTATTATTATTATTATTATTATTATCAATACTATTATGATTATTGTTTATAATTAATAAAATGAATTTGTTATAATAAACAATATATGAATGTTACATTTTAAATTATTTATTATTAAATTTATTATTATAATTAATAAATTATATTTGAAACCTTTTGTGAATAATTACATAAATATATATATATATATATATATTTATTTATTCTAATTTAACGTTCAATTTATGAAAACCACATTTTCTGTATTCCTATTATTAAATTTAACACAATACCACAATATAAACCTGAGAAATAAATGTCATAAATATATATAGAAAAGAGTATCAGTGTATATAAAATTTTTATACAAATTATAAAATCTAATATATATTTGAGTTAATATATAATGAAATAAAAGTATAATGTCTTGAATACTTACCAAAAATTTTCTTTTTTGAAATTGACTGAACAAATAAAAGAGAAATTAACCCACCAAAAAGACCAATTAATAATCCTATTAAGAAATCATATTGAGATATTACTTCATTTATATTATTAAAGAAAGATAATATGTTAATACAAGTTAAAATAATATATATATTTATATTAATAACTTACAACTATTGTTGTTATTTCCAGTTTCATCTCTTTGTGAATTAAGCCATTCTTCTTCTAATTGTCTTCCTTGTTCAGTATTCACTTTAATATGAATTAAATATATACATATATATTTATAAATTAATTAATTATTGTTATTGCTGTTATTATTAACTATTTTTTTTTTTTTTTTCCTTTTTATATATATTTCGATAATTACTATCATATGAATTTCTTAATATATGAAAATGTCTACGAAAAACATCAACTTCTTCTTGTGATAAACCAAGCCCAATTAAACGGTCAAATCCGAGTCTTTGTTGAATTTGAGGTTCTAAATTATGTTCCTAATAATCCAAAATACATATGAATAATAAGATTAATTTCTCAAAATTAATAAATAGTATATATAAATTTAAGTACAAATAAATAATTATATATATATTATATATAATTATTCATTAATTTGAATTAAGAATTATACCTCATTTTCTAAAACATCTGATACTGCACAATGAATAACATATTGTCTTAATGAATCTTTATTATTTAATGCTTTTAATTCTTCATTCTCATTTTCTTCGTCTTCACTTGATTCCACTTCAGCGACAATACCATAATTACTTAAATTTTTATCATCTTTTAACACTTTTCCTTTATATATTAGTCTTAAATATTTATCTTTTAATTCGGTGTTGGTGTTTTTTATCTTTATTATTAATTAATGTGTATAAATATATATAATTATAAATAGATATATTTTATTATGTTTAATGAATAATGACTCTTATATGGAATTGTATTAAATTTGTTTTAAATTATTTTTTACTTGTTTTTTTAATTCTGATACGGATGTGTTATACGGTATAGTGAATTTTAAATTTTGTTCATTTATTCTTACTTTGATAATAACATTATCTAATCCGTCAATAATTACACTCATATTTGTATGCTTATTATATTTCTACTATTGTATCTTTTTTATTTTAATTTTACGAAAATTGAGATTATTTAAAAATTCAAATTTATTTGTGAATTATTTAAAATTTATTTTATAAAATTTTATATTTAAGCTATATTTTATTTTTTATTTTATTTTATTTTATTTCTATCTTTATTTTTTTTTTTTTTTAAAAAGGAATATTTAATGGTTTTTTAATTTTGATATAAAAAAATATTTTATTAATTTTTATTTTTTTGTTTTTTTTCTTAAATTTTAAAATATTAAGATATACAATAATATTTCAATTATATATAAAATAAAATTAAAGTATATTATATAAATGATAAAAATACAAATTGATAGAGATATTACAATAATTCTGTTTAATTTAAATTTATTATATATACATAATTTCTTTATTTGACAATAATTCTATTTAATTTAATAATATATAATGATAATAATTTTTTATATGAAAATAATAACACTTACAGCTTAATTATATAACAATTGAAATTAAATAGTATTGCTTATATTTTTGTCATTAATTTTTCTTTTTTCTTTTCTTTTCTTCCTTTCTTCTTTTCTTTTCTTTTCTTCTCTTTTCTTTTCTTCTCTTTTCTTCTCTTCTCTTTTCTTTTCCTTCTCTTTTCTTTTATTATATATATTAATTCATTTTATTCATTTGTTGAATATTATTCCTTTTTTTAATGAATAATTAATTCAAAAAAGGATAATATATTTTGTATATCGTTGTTGAATTAAAAAGTACATATTTTTATTAATAAACTTATTTTTAACATGTATAAATTAATATTAATGGTTTAATTATTACATTAAATAAATATTAAAATAGTGTAATAATAATAAAGTATTTGTACAATGAATAATGGAATAACGAGGATGAATATTTATATTGAGAATTAAAAATTTGATGAAATACTATAAGTAAAATTATGATTCTTAAAATAAATGAGGTATAAAAATAAAATATTATATTGTAATTATAAATTTTAATATTTCTTTTTAATTAATTAACACAAATTGCAATTAAAATTTAAATAAAATTTCAATTAATACTTATAACTGATTGAATTTATTTTTGCAATTTTAAAAATTTCGTTTTATGTTTATTCAATTCTTTTTAAAATATACCTTCAAAATTATTAAATTTTATATTAAAAAATAATATTAAAATTTTAATATAATTTATAATACTTTTCAAATTCATAATTTATTTTAAATATACATATATAATATAAAATACAAATTAGAAAAATTCTTTTTATGGACAAAATAAAATTTCTATGCATATTAATTAAACATAATAATATAATTAAAATTTTTATATTTATTGAATAAAAATGAATAAAAATGAATAATGAATAGTAAATAGTAAATAATAAATAATAAATAATAAATAATAAATAATAAATAATAAATAATAAATAATAAATAATAAATAATAAATAATAAATAATAAATAATAAATAATAAATAATAAATAATAAATTAAATAATAAATAATAAATAATAAATAATAAATAATAAATAATAAATAATAAATAATAAATAATAAATAATAATAATAATAAATAATAAATAATAAATAATAAATAATAAATAATAAATAATAAATAATAAATAATAAATAATAAATAATAAATAATAAATAATAAATAATAAAAGTAATAAATAATAAATAATAATAAATAATAAATAATAAATAATAAAAAGGATTATTTATTAATAAATAATAAATAATAAATAATAAATAATAAATAATAAATAATAAATAATAAATAATAAATAATAAATAATAAATAATAAATAATAAATAATAAATAATAAAAGTAATAAATAATAAATAATAATAAATAATAAATAATAAATAATAAAAAGGATTATTTATTAATAAATAATAAATAATAAATAATAAATAATAAATAATATATAATAAATAATAAATAATAAATAATAAATAAAAATAATAAATAATAAATAAATAAATAAATAAATAATAAATAAATAAATAAATAATAAATAAATAAATAAATAAATAATAAATAAATAAATAATAAATAAATAAATAAATAAATAAATAATAAATAAATATATAAATAATAAATAAATAAATAAATAAATAATAAATAAATATATAAATAATAAATAAATAAATAGATAAATAAATAAATAAATAAATAATTAATTAATTATAAATGTTTAATTTTTTGCTAGTGTTTTGTATACTTAATAAATATAAAATATGAATTTATCGTTCTTTTATTCATTAATTCTATAATAAATAGATTAAAGAATAATAGAACTATAATTTTTATAAAAAAGATTAAAATATTAAAAAAAGGGATTAAATTATAAAATAAAATAAAAAAAATTTGTATTCAAAATTATTAGATCAAAATTCCCTGTTAATACAGCTTCATGGTAGGAGGCATAATAAAAATAAATAATGAAGAATAATAAATAAATAATAAATAAATCATAAATAAATCATAAATAAATCATAAATAAATAATAAATAAATAATAAATAAATAATAAATAAATAATAAATAATTCGATATTAATTAGAAGTAATTATAAAAAAATTATTAACATTATGAATCATATTTAATTGTGAAATATATTATTAATTAAATAAAAATATAATTGCAATAATATTTTTTAATCATTATTAATGTTATTGCATAATTATATTTCTTATTTATTATTAGCATAATTTTACTTTCATAAGAATCATGATTACTATCATAAACATTATATTTATATTTAATAAATATTGAATATTGGATAAATAAAATCAATGCTTTAATTTATTAATTACAATTTAATCATAAATGATTTACATGATAATATGATTTTTTATAAAATTATTTTATTATTTATATATAAATCCATATATATATATATATTATTTTTTTTTATATATTTTTTTATAATGGTAGTTTATAATCTATATATTATCTTAATACTTTATTTATATATTTATATTAGTAGTAATATATTAAAATATGTCAAAATTATTATAATAAAAATATTATTAATAATCATAAAAATTAAGCTTCTTTAAAAATATTTTAATATAATATTAATCTATATATATCAATTAATTTTAATATTAACATTGTTTTATATATATAAATTTATATCAAATAAAATTTTTAGTTATTTTATTAATAATAACAATTAATTTTATGACTGACTATTATCATTTTTATTACATTCAATGAACTCTTGAATAACATTAGCAATAGTATTAGCTTCTATTGTATTTAAGACATATTTTTTACTTTTTTCCACTGAATCAATTACAATCATAATACTGTTTTGGGAAGGACTACAACTAGTAATACTTTTGAAGTCATGTGAAACAATTGGTACTCTACTATTATATGATAATAAATGAATACCTTTATCATTTACAGCTAACCAACATTTATTTGGTAATTCATCTGTGAAGTTTTGCTATTTTATATTTTATATAATAATATTTTCAAAAAAAGAAAAATATTATTATTATTATTATTATTATTAATATTATTATTATTAAAAAAAATATAATTAATATTATTATTAGTACATAACTTACCGTAATATTAAATATAGAAGAACCAAATAATTCCCATGATCTTAAGAAGAACATAAATACAGCATCTAAATCTTCACCAACCAATCCCGATAATTTCTTATATTCTAATTTAGCAAATTCACAAATTTCAGTACTCCATAATGAACTTGGTACAATTTTTTGCATAATTTCTTTAAAACTTATATGAAATAATAATAATGTTAATGTTTTTTTTTTTTTTTTTTTTTTTTTTTTTTTTTTTTTTTTTATTAAATTTTGATATATAAATTTTTATAAATATAATGTAAATTTAGAAAAATATTTTTAAAATTTTATAAATAAATGATATTAATATTAATAATTTATGCATGCAATTTATTAATAATAATACGTACTTGACATTTCCATTTTCTTTATAATCACCATATTCGAATTGAGTTTCAAGTGCCATTAAGAAGGCAGCCTCAGTATTTGTGAGTGGATACTTTTCTTTAATAATTTCTTCTAAAATCTTTTATTTAATAATAGTAGTAGAAAAAAAAAATTAACATTTCAAAATTTTTTTTATTACTAACAATTATAATAGTATTAATATAATATTTGTATTATTTCCTTTTCAAATTAAGCTTACCTGATATTTAATTAAGGTTTCTTCATAATAGTTATCACTTGGCTTCATAGCATTTATGAAAATATGCTTTTTAAATACAATTCTTAATTCATTATTAGCCACAGCATTAGTATCTCCAAATTCATTTTCCCATTTATATAATAAATCACCAATTTTTTCGTCATTATCCATTTTTCTTTCTGTTTTATTCATATATTCATACATTAATTTTACATAAAATTTAATATAATTAGTTTAAAAAAATTACATAATTATTATATAATTATGTTCATTTATTTACCATTATGTCCATAAGTTTCAAATAGAGTAAATCCATTAATATTCTTTAATTCAGGTCTTTGCTTTAAGTTTTCTAATAATAAATATTAATATTTAAATTTAAAATTCATAAGTACTAATTTTTATATAAACTATTTTATTACTTAAATTTATAAATTTAACTTACTACATATATCTTGTACTGTCATAGATGGTTCAACCATAACAGCCTTGAATGTCCCATCCATAAAGTAGACTCTTATTCTTGGGAATGTTAATCTCTATATTAAATATAAATAATTAATAAATTGTGTAGGAATAATTTAATAAAATTTTTAACAATACATTATATATATATATATATATATATATATTATTTTATTTAATATTTATTAATTAGTTAATATTTATATGTACTCTTATAGCATTAATTTCATTATTAGAGGGTGGGTATCTTCTTGGTATCTTTCTTGGTTTAAGTAATTCTTTATAACATTTTTTAGCTCTTTCATTTTCCATTGTACGCTTATGCTTGCTTTTGTTATCAATAACTCTATACCTATTTATTTTAATAAATTGTTAATTTAAATAATTATTTGAAATTCATTTTAATGATTTTAATGAATATTTTTAGATTTTTTTATAAATAACTAAATTTCATTATAAATAAATACATACAAACGTAAGTGAGCTTTTAAATAGTTTAAAATTTCTGGATTTTGTGGAAGAACAATACCAATAATTATGTACAGAAATTCCCAGAAGTTTAAAACAGCTTTACTAAAAGTTAAATAAATAAATAAATAAATAAATAAATAAATAAATAAATAAATAAATAAATATAAATAAATAAATAAATAAATAAATAAATAAATAAATAGATAAATAAATAAATAAATAAATAAATAAATAAATAAATAAATTTTATTGAGATAAAATTAATTATAAAATTAATTATTAATATTATTAAATAAATTTACGAATCACGTTCTGGACAATTAGAAGTTAATTTTATTAATTGCATATATATTTCATCACAGAGTATTGGTGATTCCATGGCTGCTTTTACAACATTTTGAACAATATTATTTGGTTTATCATTTGGATTAACAGCTGATACGATGCCAGCATATATTAATAAACCTATTTTTTTTTTTTTTTTTTTTTTTTTATATTTATTAAATTATAATAAATTTCATAATATAAATTAATTATTATTATTGCATTTTTTAACTAATACAAATAACTTTAAAAACATAAAAGATATGGAAATTACATTGATTTTTTGAATAAAAATGTTAAAAAAAAAATTATTTTAATAAAAATTATGAATAAAAATTTTATAAACTTTAGAATTAATTAAAAATTTATCAAAATCAAGCCATAATAATTATAAAATGATAAACAAGAAGCTTAATGAAAATAAAATAGAAAGCAACCATAAAAGTCTGGTTAATATGAAAGATGAAAAATTAAATTTTGAAAATAATGAAATATATGAAAAATATTAAAATTAAAGACGATAATTTTGAAAATGAATCTTAAGACAATTTTATTGATACGGAAATTTTAAATAAAAGAAAATTAAGGAAAACTGAAGAAAAATATATAAAATTTTAATTTTTAAATAGAATAATAAAATTATTAATAAATAATAAAGAATGAAAAAATTGATAAAGAAAAAACAAAATAAAACAAAACATAAAAGAAAAAAAAAAAAAAACAATTGAAAAAGGAAAAGAAAAAATTATCAATCAAATGAAGAAAGAAAAATGAATTACAAAACATCTATATTAAATAAATCATATTTTGAGAGAGGTAAACAGATTCAGATGATGAAAATTAAAGATGTAAAAGATATAGAATTAATAATATTGATACAATAATTCCAAAGACTTTTGAAGATGCTATGAATTCAGAAAATACCAACAAATGGTAAGATGCAATAAACAAAGAATTAAAAAAATTTATATAGAAATAATGATATGAAAATTGTGGAAAATAAAAATATTCCATAGAGCATTAAACCACTCGATATTAAATGGGTTTTTACTACTAAAGATAATGGTATATATAATGAAAGATAATGGTATATATAATGAAAGATTGGTCGTCGGAAGTTTTTGCCAAATTAAAGAAGTTGATTACAAATGTACCTATTCTCCTAAAATAGAAATGGACAGTTTTAGACAATTTCTATTACATCAACATATAAATAGGATTTAAGACAAATCAATATTAAAGCTTCATACCTGAATACTAATCTAGATGAATAAATATTTGTGTTCAAATTCCAATCAAAGATAAAAAAAAATATCAATTATTACAAAAGACTCTCGATGGACTCAAACAAGCTAGAAGACAGCTTCCACAGATAAAAGAGCAAATAAAATCATTGAAATTGATATAATTTAAAACAAATAAAGGTTACAAAATTAATCAAAAAGATTATATATTAAAAAAATATAAACTAACTATAATATAAACAATACTAAAATAAATAAAACATTATGTATTAATATAAAATTAGAAGATAGAGAAAACTTTGAAAAAATTTATATAACTGATTATAAAAGATTGATTGGATCCCTATTATAATTTATCAATAAAAACGAGACCATGATATAGCATTTGCAGTAAGTATAGCTGGAAAATTATCTGAGAATCTAACAAAGATTGATTAAATGCAAGTATTCAAATTATTAAAATACCTTAAAAGTACAAAGGAATATTTAATTCATTATAACAGAAAGAAAATTTAATGCCGATTTCATTGGTGATAAAATTAAAAGAAGATCCACTTTCACTTCAGGATATAAAATCGTAACAACGAATAACGAACTACTAAATCTCCAATAATTGTCAATCAATTGTTAATATAAGTAATAATATAAAGCAAAAAATGGTATACTATTATATAATAGGTGTATCTATAAAATGTATTCTAATATATTTTTTTGTTTTTAAATTTTTACTTTATTTTATTTTCTTATTATTATTATTATTATTTTTTAATATTTATTTTCGTAATTAATTTATTTCTATTATGAAAAAGTAAAATAAAAAAAAAAAAAAAAAAAAAATTAAAAAGAGAAAAAAAATATTACAAATATTTTTTATAATAAAATATTCTTAAAGAAAAAAAAAAAAAAAAAAAAAAAAAAAACATTTAAATTTTTATTTTTATAAATAATTTTAATAAAAATTATTTTACCTAATATAATTTATAATAACAAATAATAATAATAATAATAAACAAAAAATAAAAAATAAAAAAAAAAAAAAAAATAAAAATAAAAATAAAAATAAACCCATTAATAATAATATTATTTTTTCAAATAATAAATATAACTTATATTGAAATAAAAACAAATATATTTTATTTATTATTTTTTTATTTTTATTTTTTTATTTTTTTCTCTCTTTCTTATAATTATTTTTTATTAAACATTAATACAGTAAAATAATAAAAAAAAAAAAAAAAAAAAAAATAGAATAAATTAATTTATATATATAAATATTAAATATTAATTTTTTAATTATTAGATAATAAATAAAAAAAAAAATTTTTTTTTTTTAAATTATTTATATAAATTTTATTATTTTATTTTACTTTAATATTCCATTTTACTAAAGATTTTTTTTTTTTTTTTAAAAAAATTATATATTAAGTTATTTTAATTTTCCATTACGATGATAACCAAATGGGGATATACTGTTACTGTTACTATTAATTCTTCTTTCTAATTCCTTTATTCTTTTTGCCAAAGTAGCATTTTCTGCAAGAAGACCAAGTACTAATGATTCTTGTTCATTACATTTATCACATTGACACTCACCATTATTACCCAATTGGTTACTATTGTGATAGTTTCTTACTGCAAATTCTTCTGTAATATTATTTTGATTATATCCACTAATTTTATTGTTATTTCTAATTGAAGAGTTAAAGAATGTTTTACTAGATGATGATGATGATGAACAATCTCTTGAATAAGCATTTATTTTATTTTCACAATATACGTAAGATGGGCTTGGAAGTGAAGAACGTCTATTTGAACTTCTTTTCATTAATTTATGATTTTGGTTTACAACATATGTATCATAAAACATATGAGCATTATGACTATAAAGTAAACCTTCACGTTGACTATTTGAGGGAGAAGTTAAATAATAACTATCATGATCAATACCTTTTAATTT
This sequence comes from Neocallimastix lanati (nom. inval.), assembly GCA_016946835.1. NCBI lineage: Eukaryota > Fungi > Neocallimastigomycota > Neocallimastigomycetes > Neocallimastigales > Neocallimastigaceae > Neocallimastix > Neocallimastix lanati (nom. inval.). The sequence goes on from JACVTC010000179.1 coordinate 236,884, forward strand.
ATTAAGGTAATATTCATTAGAATGTGCAGGAGAATACGAATTTCTTCTTTTACTTTTGATATTATTGTAATTATTATTATTACTACTGCTATTACTATTACTATTGCTATGATTATAATTATACGGAGAAAGATTAGTATTATCATATGATGAGAATTCTAAATTAGATAAAGAATCGATACTATCATTACTTTCAGATCCTAATTTATAACTTTTCATCTCAATATATGGTGTTGATTTTGGAGTAAATATTTGATTTGAACTACTATGTTTATTCATGATTGCTGAAGCACTACGTACACGAGTAGGTTGTGGAGTAATATCATCAGAATTTTCTTCACGATCAATATTTGTTTCCACCTCATTAATCTTTAATTGGATTTGAGGTTTATTATTATTTATATTTGAATTAAATTTCTGATTAAAATTTGAATTTGTATTTAAATTTAAATTAGAATTTGAATTAGAATTTGAATTAGAATTTGAATTCGAATTGGTATTTGAATTTGATTTTGAATTTAATTCATTAACAATTTTTGGAGTATTATCATTGTCACTATTTGGAATTTCATAGGCACTGTCTCTGTTTATTGAAGTTGTATTAAGATAGTCATCAAGAGATCTAGAAGAATTATTATGGGTATTATTTTGGTTATGGGTATTTAATTCTTGTGAATTTCTTTCTGATTTGTAACGAATTTTTTGAATTTTTTGAATTTTATTATATTTTTTAGTAAGAATTTCTAATAATGGATCGATTATATCATTCAATGATTCTTCTTTATGATTTTCATTTGATGTAATTTGAATTTTACGTAATTTACTAATTAATAAATTTATTTTTTCATTATCATTATCATTTTCATCTTCATCTAAATTTTTAACTTCATAACCATTGTCATTACTGTTTTTAATACTATTATTATTGTTACTACTACTACTACTACTATTAATATTATTATTACTGTTAATTTCTTTATATTTTTCTATTTCATTTTCATTATTTATTTCATCAATATATGATATTCCCTGTGACCAATTGATATTAAGATTACGAGGATTTACTAAACACTCTTCAGGACTTTTTATTATGCTAGAATCATTTTCAATCATTGGCATTTCTTCTGCAGATAAGGAAGAAAGCGTCATAGAACTTTCTTCAAAAATTTGACTATCACTATCATTTGATGTACGAAGACCATGGAATACAGGATTAAATAAATCATAACTTTTTGGGAGATAAAGATTCTTTATATTTGAAAATTTTGAAGGTTGACGAACTAAAAGTCTATTTATTGTCTCAAGAACCTCTGTAGCAGAAGGTCTTAACTGAGGATCGACATTGGCCATTGACAATAGAAGTTCGCATTCTTCTGGCCATCTTTTCTTAAGACAATCTGGAATTTCACCTTTTCTTAAATTAACTAAATGCATCATACGATCAAACGATGTACAGAATGGGAAGAAAAGTTCCAACATAATAACACTTAATGAATAAATATCAGTAGCAAATGAATAAGGTTTTCTTGATAACTGTTCTGGGGAAGCATAAAGAAGTGTTCCTACTCCAAGGGTTAAATCATGTTCCTCTCCACCTTTAATAGTTTTCATACTATAATTGTTATTATTATTATCCTTTGCCAATTCTTCTTTCATTAACATTTCCAAATGATCAGCATGGTCTTTTCCAGAATCATCTGTTATCACTAAATCATTAATATCATAATCTGTATTATCTTTAATATATCTTTTTGTTAAACCAAAATCACCAATCATTACACGATTTTCACTAATAAAAATATTAGCAGGTTTAATATCACGATGAATAAAACCAGATTTATGAATATGTTCCAAACCCATCGTAATTTGTTGAAGAAGGGTTAAATTTTTCTTACGATTGATATAATCTAAAAACCAATGTTTGGAATGTTTCAAATGACTATTTTCTTGATTATTATTTAAAAAAGGAGCATGCTTCCATATTTTTGCATTCCTCTCTCTAATCCATTTTCTTAAATTATTTGGAGAAGAATATTCCATTTGAATGTAAAGCATTGTTTTAGCAGGTATTTGATATATAGTACTCTTAGCAAGATCACAATCATCTACTATAGTAGAAACACTACTTCCGGTAGAAAATTCATCATCAAAACAATCCTGTGTATTTGTATTATCGTTATTTTTGACACCATTTGGGTATATTGCGTTTGAATTACTATCATTTTCCTCTTCGAAAATAGTATTAGTTATTACATTATTAGCATGAATAGGGGCTGATTCTTCATGATTTTTATCTTGAATTTTCATCATTTCTTCCTTTTTGTCATCCATAGAATATTGATTCTCCAAGAGCATTGTTTTAATTGAATTATTACTATAAGTAGAATTATATGAATTGCAGGTTTCATTATCACTCTGGTGACACTTATTTCCCCCTTTATTTGGTATATTTATACAAGAACTACTATTATTAATTTGGCTTTGTTCATCATTGCATTGAGAATTACCGGAAGGATTTTTAAGGTTATTTTTATTTTGTTTACTATTTTCCTCTGGGTAAGTCAAAAATATATCATTTTCATCAGAAAAACGTGTTCTTACTATTTCTTCCTTTCCTTCATATTGTTGATTATTGTTATTCTGAATAATTATACTATCATCTGTATTTGATATTTCATTTTCCGAATAATTATTTAGATTAGTTTGACTAGAGGATAGCACATTCAATTCTTCATTTGAAGAATTTATAATTGGAAGTTCTAAAAGAGTCAATGACGATTCATCATCATCATCACTTATTGTACTTGTATTATCACTACGACTAGTATCACAAATTGAATCATTGGTATATATTGAACTTGTTTGAATACCTCTTGTTGAAGATTCAGATATGTTATTTAATGAATGAGACTCATGTACTGTACTATAGCTACCTTGACCATCTACATTATCATTAAAATTATATTGACTTAAATTATCACAATTTTTATAAAAATTTCTAACATTTTTTTTATATTGGCTTTCTATGTTATTATTATTACATAAATGAATTTTAGGATTAGAATTTGTATTAAATAAAGGATTATTATTTGGAATATTAAATGAAATGGAAGTTTTTAAATTATTTAGCGAAGATGATAATTGAGGTGTTTGCTTTGAATCAAATGAAGAAGGATAAGATTCAAAAGAAGAAGGCATAAAATCCAAAATTTCCTTCTTTTTTGAATTAACTGTAACATTACTTGATGGTGTAATAGAAGAATAATTTTGATTATTAATTATCGGTGAATTATTATTACCAGTGTTATTAATATTATTGCTTTTATTACTATTAACAAAATTTTGAGGTATAGATGTCATCATTTTAAGATCAGTGGGACCATTACCAAATATATCAAAATCTTCTTCTTCTGTTTCTAAATGTGTTTTTGTTTTTGTGTTAAAATTATAATTTTGATTTTGAATTCTATTTTGATTTGTATTACGATAGTCATTATTTTGATTTGTTGAAATGAAATTTGTATTTATTAGTTCAATTTGATCTTGTTGAAAACTATTTGGGGAATTATCCATAGGACTTAAATTAATAGAATCATAAATACTATAATGTTCATTTTGGGTATTAGGATTATTTCTCATGTCTACTGTAGTATTTGGATGAAGTGGCTCAACTGGAGGGGAATCAAAAATTTCTTGGGATCTCTGTTCTGAATTTATTTTAGAATCTGATATTTCCTCTAAATTTTCATTCAATAATACTGGCTCTACCCAAGATGCATAATAACGTACAACATTAGGATGACTTCTAAATTTTGCAAAATTTTTAACCTCACGAATAACTCTTAAATCATCTAACGTTAATGTGGATTTCATATTTTCAACGATTTTTTTATCATCTGATTTATAATAATCATTTTCCTTTCCCTCTGAATTTAATTCATTACATCCAGAACTGCAACCACTATCATATTCTTCATTTAATTTATCTTTTGTATCAATTAAATTCATACATTCTATATAATCCTGAGGATGACATTGTAATGGAATCTTTTTAATTGCATATATTTGTTCATCTAATTTATTTTTTGCTAAATAAACAGATCCAAAACCACCTTTACCAATGCATTTTATTTCTATTATCAAAATATAAAAAAAATAGATATTGTTAAATTTATTTTTAATGTTAAAACTTTTTAATAATACAAATAATATATTTTTTTTTAAATTTTTTTTTTACCTTTAAATTCAGTTTGATAACGAGATTTGGACCACTCCATTTCGGTTAATTGTCTAGTAACATCACGTACACTGACCAAGTAAATTCCAGTGATATTTGTTGAACTTGTACTTATCACATCTTTATTATAATAGCATGATAACGATACATCTATCTCAAGATCATTTTTCTGATCACGTAATGATTTTCTTACACCTGTAGTTATAACAGACTTTTCAATATACTTTGATAACGTTTCTTTTTTATCATTTTTAACAATTCGAATCGATTATATTTTATTTAAAATCAATTATTGAATTATTATTATTAGAAATATTATTAATAACTATTATGAATTTAAAATTTAAAATAATTATTTCATTTCACTAAATAGTATACCTTCTTTATCTAAATTTAGAATTGGTATTAATTGTGATATGTTTATATGTCCTATTAATTCATCTCTCGAATATTCAAAAAGTTCCTCAGCATAAGAATTTACCTCAATAATTACTCCATTTTCATCTAAAATAAATAATGGATCAACAAGACTATCTAAAATAGCTTGTGCATTAGTCGATGACCAAAGATTTTTTATAGATGATTCAGATGATTCAATTAGTTTTTGTGATTGAACTTGCATTTTATTATTATTACTCTTATTTAATATTATTTTTACTTCCAACAACAATTACAAATTTTTATTCAAAAATACAATACTTTTAAGTATTATAATATGATATCTATTTTCAAATTTCAATTTTTAATTTTTCTATTTTTTTTGGAAATTTTTTTATACTATTACTTTCTTTTCTTTTTTAAATAACAAAATAAATATTCACTATTATTTGTATTAATGTATTTGTAAAATAACATTCAATTTTTGGAAATGAAATTTAATTTTCAATTTAGCATTATTTTATCTTTTTTTTTTTTTCTGTATTTATTTATCTATTTCCAAAACTAAAAAAATAAAATAAAATAAAATAAAATAAGATATTTTTCTCTAATATACTTTTTATGCAATTATATAAAGATATATAAAAAATTCAATTCTCGTCTTTTATATATTGTATTGGTTAATTATAATTATTTTCTTAATAAAAATATTTAGATGTTTTATTGAATATGATTTTGAATAAAATATTTTTTTTTTCTTTGGTCTATTTTTTTTTAATAAAAAAGATTTTTGACGGAAGTTAAATTAACTATATATGATTATAATATAAAAAAAATATTTATATAAAATATATAATAAATTAATAAGAAAAAGGTTAAAAAAAATAGGATATTAATATACTTTTTTGCTTTTATGTTTATTAATTATATATCAAATAAATTATTATAAAACAAATTTAAAAAATATATTTTAATAAATTAAATTTTATATAAATACTGTATATTAAATATACTTTAAAAAAAATAAATTAATTACAAGTTATGTGTGATTTTTTTTTCTCCTTTTATGAGTTTCTTTTTGATACTTTTTTTTTTTTTTTTGAATAGTTAAATTTATGAATTAGTGTGCTTAGATATGTATATATTATATATATATATTTGTATTTAAAATCTTTAATTTTTAAAATTAAGATTCACAAATTCTAAATGTTTATTCCTTTTTTTATAAAAAAATGTAATTTATTACAAATTATAGGATACTTAAATAATATATTATTTTCAATTAAATCAAATTAAAGAAAAATATACATAGATATTTATTATTATTATTATATCTTTTTATTTATATAATAATATTTATTTGAATAAACATTGCTTCATTCACTTTTCTCTTTATATATCTAATATATTTATTTAATAATAATTAATTGATTCAAAAGAGATTAGTTCAAACGAATTATAAATTTATGTAATTATTGATGAAATATTTTTTTAATCGATGTATTCATATATTTGTTATTAATTATTAATTAATAGAGATTAAATGAAGAGCTCTTATGTCTAAAATTATAAAATGTGTATATTTTATGTTATGTGGATTTTATATTAATCAATATTTGATTTAATTATTTTATTCCTTATTAATATAAAATCTTTTCCTTTTTATTATAAATAATTAAAAATCAATATGAATTACGACAAAATCTCAATCAATGATTTAAAATGAAAATATTGATAATATTTGGAAAAAATTTATTATTAATAATTGTGAATAAAAAAAAATTTCTTATTAAAGAAAATAAAAGAAGAAAGGGAAAAAAAAATAAAAAAAAAATAAAAATAAATAAAAATAAAAAATAAAGTTAATAAAAGAAAAAATAAATATTATTTACAAAAAATGATTATACAATACAGTATATAATATAATATAATAATATAATATAATATTAAAATTAAATATTAACAACTTCTAATTTATATTAATTATATTTATTAAAAATATTCATTTACTTATATTATTATTTATTTATATTTTTATAAATTTATATATCCATTTATTTATTAATCCAATTTATTTATTTTTAATATATATAATTCATTAATTAAATTATTTACTTATTTAAATATTTAAATATTTATTTATTTATTTATTTATTTATATTTTTTTTTTTACTTTGATTTTTTTTCCTTAATATTCCTTATTATAAAAAATTTTTTCAAAATATATTAAAATTTTATAAAAATATAATATATTATATTATTCAATATATATTATAATATATTAATTATAAAATAAATTATTTTAATTTTTCTAAATTATTGTAATATAAGTAAATAATTAATAAAAAACAAAAATAATACAATTATATTGTATGATAATATATTATAATATGATTTCAATATATTATTAATAACTAAATTAATAAAATTAATTAAAATTAAAAATTTATATAATTTTATATTAAATTTATTTAAATGAGATAAATACTATAAAACAAATAAATGAATAAATAATATATAAGAGAATAAAAATATAAATAAATACTAAAAATAAATGTATAAATCAATAAATAATAAATAAAACTATATTTTTTTTTATAAAGACAAAAAAATAAAACTATATATAATATATAAAAATGTTCAAAAAGAAAAAAAATACCATAAATTAATAAAATAAATAAATTTATTAATAATAGATATATATATATATAAGAATTAAAAAAAAATTAAAAATAAAAAGGATTCTAGAAATATTAAAAATTATATTAATAATAATTAAAATATAGCACATATTCTTTAAATTTATATAATTCTATTTTATTTTTATTTTCTTTCTTTTAATTTGAAACACTTTTTTTATTTCTTTCGTCTAATTGTTTTTAGTTTTCTTTTGTTTTTTTTATATAATCTAATAGAAGTATCAAATAGATTTCTTTTTTATCTATTAATTTTATTTATAGTATTGCGAGAGAGAAAAAAGTTTTTTTTTTTTTTTGAATTTTTTTTTCAACAGAAAATAAATTAAAGTTTATTATATTATAATATATTAGGCAATGTATTATTTCAAATAGAAACATTTTAATTTGATATAAACTAAAAAAGGAAAGAAATGATGAATAAAAACTTTTTTTACAAATATTCCCATTAAAAATTCTTATTATATAAATAATACAAAATTATATAATAAGAATTATATTAATATTTACAATAGTATCACATTACAATATCATGTTTATATTAAATAATTTTAATATTGGATTAACTTTACTCGATAAATCTTTAATTAATTATAGTATAATGCAATATATGCTTATATAATAAAATATATTGGAATATATAATATATTATATTATATAAACACCTCAATGGTTACAGTTGATTAAAATAAAATTAAAGTTTTTTTAAAGTTTAACTACAAAATATCAAAAAATAATAAATGTTTTTAATTTTAATTCTTCATAAATCTTTAATAAAATAAATAATTATTATAATTAATAATAATTAATAATAAAAAACATATAATTAAATCAATTGCTATACTATTAATGACTAATTATTGATAAACATTAGATGTTTAAATATTAAATAATATAATAAATAATATTAGAATTAAAAATAATAAAATATTTATATATAAATAAAATAAAAAATAATAAATACTATATAATATATAATACACAAAATAGAGCATATAATAAATAAATAAATAAATAATATTAATATTAATACTAATAAATATATATATAATATTAATTCAGTAATCTTTCAAAAAAGAATAATTTTAATTACTATATTATTTTTTATTAAATAATTTAAAAAATAACTATAAATTTCTTATAATAAATTTTAAATACTTACTTTCTCTATTAATAAACTTAATAATAGTAAAAATAATTAAAATTTCATATATAAATGAAAATATTAATTTATCTTATAATAATCGTTAAATATTTATATTTCTTAAATTACTTATTTCAATATTTAAAATATGTATATATTAATTTAAATAAATAAGTATTAAATTCTATGGGTAAACCATCTGAAAGCAATCTTTTTTATTTGACTGACTCGTATTTTTCCGCAATGGCTTTTTATTCTAAGAGTTTTTTTTTTTTTTTTCTAGGAAAGCTTAAAGATATAAGATATTAATGGAATTAGCTGATGTTAGAGAAAATATTTAATAAAGTATTCATAAAACAAAAAGGAGTGGAATCGAGGAAGGTAAGATATTATATCTTGTAGAAATTTTGAGACTTGCTTACAATATACATTGCTTGATTAAAGAATAATTATTTTTGCACATAAGATGATTAGAAAAGATTTGATATCAGGAAATGAGAATGACAAAATTTTTTCAGAAGCAATTTTTTTCTCAATATCTCATAGATAAAGTTTTTACAAAATATGTTGATAAAAAATCTTACAACAATATAAATAGTGAATTTTAAAAAAAAAAAAAAAAAAAAAAAAAAAAAAAAAACTCATACATTTTAGAAATAATGCTCAGAAACAGGTACGTTCTAAAGATATATTGCTCATAAACTCTTTGATATGTGGTACAATGGATATATGTAGAATATATTTCACCTATTAAATAGTTTATACTTATTAATCCTTCTTAATTTTTTTATCAAAATTATCATTACATTCAAGTTTTATTATTATTCATTATTAGTATTTATTTCAAACAAATATTAAAATAAATGTTAATTTTTTTTTTTTAATTATACTAAATGGTATAAATTTTTTTATTAATTTTTATCCTTAATATAATTAATAGGTTAATTAAAATAGAAAAAATATCAATAGATATTTTTTCTATAAAAAAAAAAAAAAATTAATAAATAATTTATACCATTTAGTATAATTGAAAAAAAAAAAAAAAAAAAAAAAAAAAAAAAATTAATTAGATTAAAACCTAAACTCTAAAAATCATCCATAAAATAAAGTTCATAAAAAATATTAAATTAATTTTGAGATGACATAATAATAGTTTTTTTTTTATTTAAAAAAAAAAAAAAAGAGGGATTTAATTTTTAATTTTAATCTAATTTAAAATAAACATACTATATATAAATAATATGAATAAAATTTTATAGTTTTAAATAAATAATGATACATAATCAGTATTATTATTACTATTAATGTAATTTATTGAATAATTTTTATAATTTTTTTTATATTTTATTTTTAAAAGTTTAATATGTTTTTTACCTTAAAAGTATTATAATGAATAACTAATATAAAATTAATTTTTAAAATAATTTAATTATTACTTATGATTCAATAGTTTCATCCTTTATATTGATATAATAAATTTAATTTAAATACTATATAATAAAATATATAATTAAAAAAGTAATAATAATAATAAATATAGCAATAATTATAATTATATTATTCAATAAGTCAAATTGAATTATTATATAATAAATTTTATCATATTTTAATTAAATTTATTTTAAATATTATTAATTATTCATATTATAAAAATAAATAAATGAAAAAAAAAAAAAAAAAATAAAGAAATTTAGAAAAAATAAAAATCCATATTCTTAAATAATCTTTAATATTTTTTCTTTATAATATATATTATATTTTCATATTATTTTTAATTTTATATTATTATAAAATTAAATAATTATCAATTACTTTAATTGTATTAACTTTATCTATTAAAACTTTATTTTAAAAATTATCTTTATTGCTTTCTATTTAAAAAAAAAAAAAAAAAAAAAAAAAAAAAAAAAAAATTTAAAGATTAATATTTATTCTATACACTTAATTATATATTATTTTAATGGTTGGATCTAAACTTTAAAGACATTTTTTTTTATTTATTTATTTCCGATGTGTACCGCATTTGGTTTCAGCCCATGGGATAGTGGGAATATTGAGGTAATCACACACTTCTGTATAGACAGATAATGTCCCTGTTGGACGGCCACTAATGAGTATTCAACGTTGGCGCTCTGACATGCACGTTATTGCTGAAAAGTTTTTTAATACGCTTTTTCTCGGAGTATTTCTCCAGTTTCTAAGTTTCCATGGAAGCAAGGTCATTATAATTTAACCCATAAAGATATGTACTAGCTCCTTTGACAAATGTATAAACGTCAGAAAGATTGCAATTTAGTAGAGTATATCTAATCACCAAGTAGAATATATACATGGACACATGAAATCATGTATCAAAATGCTGGTAATTCCCTCATAAATATATTAAACGACAAACTTTGAAAACTAAGTATATCTCTTGTTAAAACAATAAAATGAAATGATTTTATTAAAGCTTCAATATCAATAATTAATTAGGTAATTTACTAAGCTGGCTATATATATAAAACGTTAAACTCAAAACTTTTTAAAAATAATTTTTTTTTTTTTTTAAAAATTTCTTTATTTCCCCAATATTGAAATGTAGTTCATCAAAATCTTAATTTCCATCAATAAGAAACATATAAGTTTATTCATTAATTTTTTTTTCATAATCTAAAATAAATGAATAGGAAGAAAAATAGAGGAAACTTCCTCAATTAACTTCCATATAAAACAAGAAAGTTTTTGAAGAAATCTAAAGATTTCGATTTAATATTAGAATATATATATAGATAGATAGATTATTTATTATAATATTTTGTTTTTATATTTTATATTTTATTTTTTATTTTTTTATTTTTTTTTATTATTTTATTATTTTTAATATTATTATTATTTTTTTTTTTTAAAAAAAAAAAAGTGATAAAACATATTATAAAGAATAAAGATAAAAAAAGTAAAAAAAACTATTAATTAAAAAATTAAATTAGATAAAAAATTTATTATTTATACCTTTTGGTATTAAAAGTAAAAATTTTAAATAAATAAATAAAAAAAAAAAAAAAAAAAAAAAAACAGAAATAAAAAATTAAAATATAAATGAAATATTTATGATATATTATTATTATTATTATTATTATTATTATTTATTATAATTATTAATTTTTTTTTTAAAGATAATCCATTCTTATTAAAAATATTTGATATTATGATATAAACCAGCTATAAATATTTTCTTTTTTTTTTTAGTTTAATAAGATGATGAAAAATTTGTTAAAAAAATAAAATAAAATAATACAATAATATGGTTTATTATATTTTATTTTATTTTTATTTTTTTATAATAAATATATATATATTACAATATATTCCATTAATTATCTCTATTTCCTAATACTTGTTGTTTTAGTTTGTAATGTTCTTCAGCTAAAACCATCATTTCCTCATCATTAATCATTGGATCCTTAATTTCCCATACATTTGTCTTACCACCAACTGAAAATTCAAGATCTTCCTTAGTAATAGAATCCCAATATTTATAAATCATCATAATACTAAGTAAAGTAAATACAACTCCCCAGAATAAACCATCTAAATAATGGTCACCCATATTACATATAAGTTCAGATAGGAAGTACTGACCGATAATACCAATAATGAAAAATGCAATTCCGAAGCAAATATCACCTTTTTTTAAAGTAAAATAAAATAAAATAAAATAAAATAAAATAAAATAAAATAAAATAAAATAAAATAAAAAAATACAAAAATGATTACAATTAATATATAATATAAATTATTATAAACAATATTAATAATAAGATATATATATATATATATATAAAAGAAAAAAACATATTTAAAATAAAAAAGAAAATAAAATGAATAATAATGTAATTATACAATTTATTAATAATAAAATTTACCTAAAGGCCAACGATCATCTAAAGTTTTAATAACCAAAATAATTTGAAGAATAACATAAATTATAAGTGAGGCAGGACAAAAGACATAGAAAATTAAGAAAAGAAGAACTGGACTTTCACTACTAAAACCAGCAAAATTTTTAAATGTAGCAATAGAAATAAAGAAAGTGACTATAAAACCAGCAATAGCACTACCTCTTATAATCTAAAAATAATATATGACATATGATTTAATTTTTTTTTTTTTTTTTTTTTTTTATTATTATTATTAATAATTTATTTTTTTTTTTAAAATGAAGTAAAAATAAATAAATAAATAAATAAATAAATAAAATATATAAATAAATAAACAAATACAAAAAAATAATATAAATATTATTAGTATCATTATTATTAAAATTGATATATATATTGATTATAATGCATAACAACTAAATTATTTACCCAAAGTGAAGTAGGTGTACCATCTTCAGCCCATTGAAACCCAACAAATCCATTAAGTAATAAAATGATATAGGAAGCAATTATCATGGCATTATACATAGCTACTACATACTAAATAAATTATATATTATATATTTTTTATGTAGTATTATAATATTTTTTTTATAATATATTTTTATTAATATTCAATATTTATTATATGAACTATTTAATGAATAAAAATTGAAAAATATATAAAAAGATAAAAATTCAATAGAATATTTACTGAATATATTGGTGATGAAGCAGGAATGGCACCAGAATATAACATTAATTCAAATATAATAATTACCATATATGCATAGAAAAACATAACAATTTCTTTACGACCTAAAGTATTTTTAATAATTTATAAAATAGTATTATATTGTACAATTAGCATTTAAAAATTCTCAAAAACTTTTAATTAATACTTTTATATATATTATAATAAATATTATTTATATAAATTCAGAAAAAAAAAAAAAAAAAAAAAAAAAAAAGAAAAAAAAAAAAAGAAAAAAAAAAAAAAGAAAAAAACTTTTTTTTCTTTCTTTTTCTTACCAACAGCTGTATATTTTGATTTTATATGATAAATCATAATTGATGTCATAACTAGTGCAACAAATAATATAGCAAGGGTTGCTTTATACGTATGGATATATATATTTAAAAAATTTATAATATTGTTACCATATATTGTACACATTTTTTTAATTTTTATATACAATATTATTATTAGTTTATATAATAACATAATATAATTTATTTTATGTATATTAATAATTAAATTCTTAGTAATTAATAAATTTATTTTTTATTACTATTCAATTAATTTTATTTTTTTTTTTTAATTTTAATTTTTATTTTACTATATTTTTATTTTTTTTTTTTTACTTTATAATATTGTGTATAACATATTTTAAATAATATTTACCAGGTTGGAAAAGAAGATTTCCTCCAACATCAATATTTCTGGCATAACATTTTGGTTCCACTTTTTCACCAACTAAGGCACATAAAGGTATTACAATTGAATTACAGAAATAATCAAATGACCCGAAGGAAAAAGAAACATCCATAGGCATCTTGGTTATATTTTATTTTATTTTAGTAATTGTATAAATTTACGAATTGTGAGGAAAATAAAAAAAAATTTTTTTTGTGTAATTATTTATATTTTATTATTGAATATAATAATTATATAGCGTCTTTTATGATTATTATTATTATTATTATTATTAATTTTTATTATTATTAATGGATAGTATAATTATATATATTGAGGTAATAATATATATTATGTTTTAAGCATATAATAATTTAGTGTATAAAATATATTTATAATGAGATAATTTTAATATACTGACTGACGATAATATAAATATTAACTTATATTTATATATGTTAAATAAATAGATATAAATAATTTTTATATAAATATAAGATTTTTTCGTTTTAGGATTTTTTTTTTATTATGGAATAAAATTAATTAAATAATGAACCTTTAAATAATATAAAAAAAATTTAAAATAAGTAAAAGTTAATGAATAAATGAATATTAATAAAAATATGTAAAGTGATACAATAATAAACATTCTTTGTAAATTTAACTATGAATTTTAAATTATTAATAAGTAATAATATATATACTACGTATTCTTTATTATAATATTGAAATGCATATTTTTACTAATACATAATAAATTTTTAAATTTTTAGATTTTATTATTTTTTATAATAAAAGTCTATTAATACATATTTTAGTGTACATGATAAATAAATCTAAATTTAAAATACTTTTATGACTCAATTTAATAATAAATCTCTTAATTTAAAAGATTCTTTGATATTTGATTTGTATTGTCATTCAATTTTATTATTTTTCAAATTTACTTTATATTTAATTTTTGCTATACTATTTCTTCTACAATTTATTTTTTAAATCATTTAAATTTTATGATTTAAAAAATATTTGTCAATGAGCTCTTTTGTAAGTTTTATATATAATTTATTCAAACATTTACATGTTTATGTTAACATTTTATTTAATTAATTTATTTTAATAATTTAATATTGAATTATTTTATTAATCAAGTATTCCTGTATTTGCTATTTACCTTGGATATCTTAATATTTTCTTTTTAACTTTTTTGTATCAATACTTTAAATAATCATATCCTCTTTTTTTATATTTTTCTGTAACACTTTTTTACTAATAATATATGGAAATAAAATAAACTTATAATAATAAAAAAAAAAATTAATAGAAAAAATAAAAAAAAAAAGTAAAAATACATATAAAAAGTAAAGTAAAAAAAAAAAAAAAATTAAAATTTAAATTTTAATATTATCCATAATTTCTCTAATATAAAATTTTTATATTTATGAATATAATATATATTAATAAACATAAATTATATATAAAAATATATATATTTTTTATCTAATAATGGATAATTTATATTATATTTAAATTACTATATAAAAAAATTAAAATATATAATAGAATTTAATTAATAAAATTTATATATTAAATATTTTCAAAATTTATATTTAATTTATTATCATATAAAAAAATTAATTATTATAATTATTAACATATATAGAAATAAAATTAATTAAAAAAATATTTAATTAAAAAAATAAAAATAATTAATAAATCGAAAATATGGAATTAAATAAATAAAGTAGTAATAAATATATAAATATATATATATAAAATAAAAAATTAAATATTAATAAAGGATTTCTTAATTGAAATAAAATAAGAATTAAATAATATAAATATCAATCATTTAAATAAAACAATTATATTTTAAATAATTTTGTACTATTGTTATTAAAAGGTATACATTATAATTTTGTAAATATTATAATTATATTATATATTAAAATGAAAATTAAAAACCAAAGTGAGAGAAATACTTTGAAATAAAAGTTAAGTAAAAAGTATATTAAATATATAATTACGATAATTTATATATTTAATTAAAATGACATATACTATAATTTTTATGATTCATTGGCATTAATGAAACTCTATATTTAATAGAATATTTTATTATTATTACTACTATTTTTTTTTTTTTAATTACAAATGACTATCTTAAAGTTTAAATATATAACTAAAAAATAAAATAAAATAAAATAATATAAAAAATAAAAATAAAAAAAAATATTTCATGTAAATAAAAAAGTTAAAATTAATGGTATAATACAAAAAAGATTTCTTCTTCAAAAAAAATATTTCTTTATTTTTTTTTTCTAAATTATTTATACAAATTATATATAATCATCTTTTCTTAATTTAAAAATTATCATTAATTGTTTTAATAAAGTTATCTCATTATATTTAATATTAATATTTTTTTAAATATTTTGTAATATAAATTTCATAAATCAAATATAAAAATTCTTTTTTCATTTTCATTATTAATCCTTATTAATAATTAATTAAAATATTATTTTTTATAGTTATTATAAAATTTTAAAATTATATTGTATTTCATAAAAGTTTGATTATTATTAAAACATAAACGTTCTCAATACATACTTTTTTTTAAAAAAAATAAATATTTTATTATTTCCCTCATAAATATAAAATGTATCAATATATTAATTCATTTAATAATTAATAGCACAAAATATTTTATAATTAATATTTATAATTAATAAACTTCTTTGAATTTATTCATTTTATTTTGTATAATTATAAAATTGAATTACTATATTATTTTAATAATATAACTAACGAATTCATTACTATCTAAATTATATATATTTATATCTAATACAGTTATAAATAACATATTTTATTTTAAAGATTATATATTATATATATAAAAGTTAATAGTTCTAAATATTATTTGTAAATTTAATTTTTTTAAAATATTTGATATTTTCTTTTCAAATTGAGTTTAATGCAGCGTATATTTTTTAATTTAATAATAACAATGAACAACAATTACATTAATGGATCATAAAAAAAAATTTATATTTATTTCATCCAAAAAATTATCATTAATTACTTTAATAATATGTATATTTACAAAAATAATATTTTATATATTATTGAAATATATAAATTTTCGTATCCTAGAGATTATATATTCATATAAAAAAAGTTACTTATCCATATATTTATTTATATATAATTCTATAAGTTTATATTAATATATAGTAAATATACCACTTTATTAATATTTTATTAGTATTATTAATTTATTAATAATCATTATTATAAAATTTATTATTAATTATCTATATTTATTAATTATTTATTCATTTAATATTTAATATTTAATATTCATTTATTTAATATTATTTAATATTTATAAATTATTTATTATTTATTATTTATTATTGTAAATGTAATTTACATAAATAATAAAAATGTCATAAATTAATATATAACATAGAATATAAAAATTATGGCTGTCAAACTAAAGAAATGTTGATATAAAATACAAAATGTACTTATAATATATATATATTTGAATAAACTTAATATATATAATATATCTCATATATATAGATTATTTAATAATAAAATATAATGTATTTAAAATTTTTAAAATTACTAATATTATAACAAACATTTAGTATAAATTTGTGGATTAATATCCGCAAAACTTTAAAATTATTACAGTTTATATTTGATATATATATCTTTGTATATCTGAATGACTTCAAATAGCATTTATTTATTTTATAAAATTTTAAATAATTTTTTTTTTTTTTTTTTTTTTTTTTTTTTTTTAAAAAAAACTTATAATAAATTAAAATAAGCTCATTAAATACAAATGCATATTATCAATTATTAAATATTAATATTTTATCAAATGAACTATTTAAAAAAATTACCTGAAAGAAAGAAAGACCCTGAAACTTGCTGCGGTTCTGTTAAAGAAGGGAAAAAATATATAAATCCTGTGAGTTTTTTTTTTTTTTTTTTTTTTTTTTTTTTATATATAATAATTATTTATTTATTTATTATATTAATTTAATAAATTACAAATTAAAAGTAAATAAATAGATTACAATAGTAATATTAATAGTAATAATAATTGTAATTTTAAATAAATATTTGTTCATAAAAATGACTTATTTGTTTACAATAATAGATAATTAAAAAATAAAGTATTGAAAAAAATAAATATATAATTATTGATAATTTTTTTCTTTTCTTTTTTATAGTGGCCTTCTGCAACTCCAAGAGAGGCTTCTCCTGAGGGAAGTGGTTTTAATATACTTGGTGATTTTATAAAGAATGCATTTGTTACAAGAGAAGGA
>JACVTC010000179.1:257500-306567 GCA_016946835.1 Neocallimastix lanati (nom. inval.)
TTTATTATAATTCTAATTAATGTATAAATATCTTTATTAATAAGGATATATATTGAATAATTATAATAGTTCTTAAATTTTAAATTATTTTATTCTATAATTTATTAATAATAAATTATTTTTTTTTTTTTCTAATTCCATACTAAATATATTTAATGTAGTACAAACCGAAATAAATTTTAATATAAATATTATTAAAATTTATTGGTAGTAGAATTTAACTTTTTTTTTTATATATATTTGAAAATATTTTGAACAAAAAGAACAAAAAAATAAAAATATTAAAAAGTCAATGTATGTATAAATAATAATAATTAGTAATCATAATATATATTACTAAATATTATATAATGTTAATTTAACATAATGATTATTAATTTATATCAATTTATCAATAGAATGTTTAATTTATGTAATTCATTAAATAATTCATTAGTAATTAAAAGCAAACCGAATTTATTTAATTCTTTAAATAAAGTTGTTTTCTCTCTCTTTTTATTTTATTTTATTTTATTTTATTTAATTTTATTTTATTTTTTAAAAAATAAAGTATAAAAAATTAAAAATTAATATTAAATCTAAAGAATAAATATTAATAATATATAATTTAAAATTAATTTATTTTAATTTTCTATAAAAACATAATTTCATGTTTAAATATTTAGTTTATTTTCAATTATCGAAATATGTATTATTTAAAAAAATTACCTGAAAGACAAAAAAGTCCCGAAACATGTTGCAAATCGGTTAAAGAAAATGATAAATTTATTAATCCAGTAAGTTTATAGTTTTAAAATTTTATGAACTTTTAATATTAACATATAAGCACATATATAAACCATATATTGTATTGCATATTATAAATATAATTTTATTCTTAACAAATTTCGAAATAAAATGAATTTCTTAATTTTAAAACAAATTAAAGTAAAAATATAAAACAAATAAAGGTTTAAAAAAAAAGAAAAAAATAAAAATTAAAAAAATTAAAATTATAAAATTAAAAGAAATTTGGAATTTTATCAATTAATAAGAATTAGAATTAAAAAAAAAAAAATAAATAAATAAAAAATAAAAAAAAAAGAAATTTAAATTTTAAAATTAAAATAGTATTGAGATTTTAGAATTAAAAAAAAATTGTAAATTGAAATTTCAAAATCTTAGATTATGTTCAAAATTTAAATGAAATGAATATAGTATATAAATGTTTAAATTTTTAAAAATTTTAATTTCAGTAAGAAAAATTTATAACAATACTAGAAATAAAAAGATATAAAAATAATACAATTAAAAAATAAAATAAAGAATAATAAAGAATATTTTTCATATATAATATTTTAAAATAAGCATTACATATATATAATACTTTTCATTAAATAAATAATCATTTAATTTAATTATTTACCATATGTAATATATATAATATCAAGTGGCCTTCTGCTGTAACAAGAGAAAAATCTTCTAATTCTGTTGATGGAAAAATGTTTTTTTCTGAATTATTTAGTAAATATATCACAAATTCTATTACAGCCAGAGAAACAAATAAAAAATTAAAAGTAGATCTTAATCTTAAAGCTATAACTGAATATAGTGAAAATGATAAAGATATAGCAATGCAATTAACATGGTTTGGTCATGCAGCTTGTTTACTACAAAGTATTTATGGCTATAATAATAATAATAATAATAATAATAATAATAATAATAATATATATATATATATATATATTTTCTTGAATATAAAATTATACATATAAATTTTTATTATAATATTAATATATATTAATATAATCTTAAATAATTTTTTATAATTAAAAATAACAAATATTTTATTGTAACTAAATAAATATAAACATAGTTAATTCATTTACTATTTTATTTGATCCATTTTTATCCAAAAGGTAATTATTACTATGTTAAGATAAACTTTTATAATTTTTTTTTTTTTTAATTTTATTCTTTTGTTTATTAATTAATTAATTATTTTTTTTCTTTTTTTCATAAAATATAATATTATTTAAAACAAAAACAAAAAAATAATAATAATAAAAATTTTAATAGAGCTTCACCAATTAATTTTATCGGACCATATCGTTGTCGAGATAGAGGATTTAAAAGTTTTTCTGAACTTCCAACAATTGATATCATTATTTTAAGTCATGATCAGTAAATATGAAAATTATTTAAAATTAATATAGATTTTAATATTTTTTTGTGTTATTAGTACTCAGAGATAAAAGAAAAATAAATAAATAAATAAATAAAAATAAAAAAAAAAAGTTACATGCTAATTTTATCAATAAATATTTATTTTTATTTGGAAATTAGTTATGATCATTTAGATAAAGCAACAATAAAAGAGATTTATTCTGAAGAAAAAAATAAAAAAGCAATAGTTTTTTGTCCTTTAGGTTTAAAAAATTGGTTTATTGGTATTGGTATTCCAGAAGATCAAGTTACTGAATGTGATTGGTGGGATGATAATGAAGTTTCAATTATTCCAGATACTGTTGATATCACAGATGAAGAAGCTCTTAATAATGCATTAAATGCAACGGATAGAAAAATTATCATTTCTGCGGTTCCATCTCAACATTTTAGTGGTAGAACTCCATTTAATTTGGGTAAATCTTTATGGGCTGGTTGGGTTGTTAAGAGTAAAGATGCTTCATATTATTTTGCTGGGTAAATTATATACTAAATATATTATTAAAACTATATTAATATATATATATATATATATATATACTTAATAATGAATTTAAATAAAAAATTATTTTTAATATATATACATATATAATTATTCTTAAATATTATTTATTATTGATAATATATTTATATATTATTTGTCTATAATAGTGATACAGGTTATCGTTCAATTCCTGATAATTGCTCAGATGAAGATATTAAGAAATATCCATATTGTCCAGCTTTTAAACAAATAGGAAATATCCATGGTCCATTTGATCTTGCATCAATTCCTTTAGGTCCTTTTTATCCAGTTCAAATGTTGAGCCCAATTCATACAACACCAAATGTAAAATAAATAAATAAATTAAAAAAAAAAAAAAAAAAAAGAAAAAAGAAAAAAAAAAAAAAAAATTTTTTTTTATATATTCTATTCTATTATTACAATAAAATAATAAAAAAAATAAAATAATAATTTTAGTTAATAATCAAATCTTAATTTTTATACCAAAAAAAAAAAAAAAAAAAAAAAAAAAAAAAAATAGGATGCTGTTAATATTCATATTGATTGTAAGTCAAAACATTCTGTAGCAATGCATTGGGGTAAATAAATACATAATTATTATTTTTTATGATTGAAAATATTTTATATAATCTAAAATAATATTAATTATTAATTTTTTTTTTTTTTTTTTTTTTTTTTTTTTTTTTTTTTTTTTCTTTAATTATCAAGGTACTGTTGAAAATCTTGGAATATGCGATATTGAATCTGGTCCTGTTGAACTTCATGAAGAATTAAAAAAGAATAATATTTCTCAGGAAAAGTTTCATGAAATGTATATTGGTGAAGTTATAAGAGTATTAAAAAAAAATTAATAAATATATTATAAGCAATAATATAGATTATTTATTTAAAATATAATAGATATAAATATTAATAGTTAGAGTTATGTAAAAACAATGTTCTTTTTACATATAAAATATAGAAATATATATATATATATTTTTTTTTTCTTATTTTATTTTTTTGTTATAAAATAAATAAATAAAATATAATAAATAAAATAAATAAATACAATAAATAAATAAATAAAATAAATAGATAAAATAAATAAATAAATTTTTCATTTTAAAAGTTATCAAAAAATTATTAATAGAGGACTTTATTGGAGTTATGGATTTAAATCTCGTAATTCTTATGTTAGTCTCTATGATATTACTCATGAATTAAGAATCCCTTCTCTTTCAGCCATCTGTGCTATATCTCAATTACGCTGCTTTAGAAAATAGAAAAACTCATCATGTATTATTAATTATCTCACTAATAATATTCCTAGAATGTCACATTACTCATGGACTAAAGAATCAAGGACTTTAGATAAGAAATTAAATGGTAAAAAAATCAAGTGAAATAAAAAAGTTATATTGGGAAAGAGATGTCTTCAAACCTTCAAAAGCTAAAAAAGCAATTATTTACAAGGAGAATGATTTTGGATTTATTTCAGAAATCAAAAAGTTAACATTTTAATATCCTAAGTCTCAATTGGATTCTTTTGGATTTCTCGAATTAGGTTTTTAAATTTGACATTAGTATTTCCATTTAAAGAAAAATAGTCTCAGAAGATTGCCCTAAATGTTGTCCATGCTGTGGTGTTAGTGTACCTAGCTTTTCTCATTGAATCTTTGCCTGTAAAGAATTGGAAAATTACAGAAATAAATCTTTACCTTTTCTAGATGATCTCTTTTTGAAGTTTGCAATGATAATTGAATAAAAATTCTTGGATGTTTCTTTAGATTCAGAAAAGGATTATGATAATAATATTTATTATTTTATATTGAGTGCTCTTCTTGGCGGGCGTTCAATATACGAAAAAATTAAACTTAATGATGTGGAACAAAGACAATTAGTTAACAATATTTCTAAACAAAGTTCAACTTAGTCGACTGTTCAATATTTTTTGGGGATTGCGGAGTTTCTAACAAACGTAAATACCATTAATTTGTCGATCTTTTAGATTGATGATTGAATCTACCGTTGCTACGATCGTCGACATCGAAATGATAAGGCATGGATTTTCACCTCCTGGTGAAAGATCTGATACAGATTTGTTAGATAACACTAATACTAAGATTATTACTCGCAATAATGGACGTGGTGTTATCATCGATGAATGGGAAAAGTTAGAAACTATTACTTCTAGCGCACTTTTATAATTTTATAATATATAATATTTTATTTCATGTATTTTATTTTTTTTTTTTTTTTTTTTTCATTAAAATCATGTAATTTTATTATTATTATAAATTAAATAAAGTTTTCTCTAAGTCTAAAAAAAAAAAAAAAAAAAAAAAAATTTAAAACAGAAATTTTATTCTAGTTAGAGTTTAATAAAATATTATATTAAATATATTCTAAATATAAATTTTAACATAAATTAATATGTATCTATTCCAAGACTCAGTTAAATAAAAACATGTAGTTTTATCTGTACTTTAAATATTTGTTAATCACTTATATAAATACTATAATCACTAAATTTATATTAATTAATGAACAATCTTATAGATTAAGATTTTTATTTGAAAATGACTGTCAGCGTTGAAAATTTCATTTACAAATGTTCCAGTTTCAAAATATGGAAATAGTTACTAACATTTTGAAAGTTAAAGACATTTCTAATTACATCAATTTTGATGCTTTCAATGAAGCTACGCTAAAAAAAATTCGGGGATATTGATAAAAATAATTCAAAGGTTGTCTCTATCATTATTAAATATATCTATGAATCAATTAAAAATTTTTTTGAAGATTTTGAATCTGTTTAAGATATGATCAAGAAATTGTAAGAGATAAACCAAGAAACAGATAAACTTTTCTTTAAAGAAATTATTAAAGCAATTTCAAACTATGAATCCACCAACTATATGGAAGTTTTATAATGTTTATATAATATGTTAAATATTTTTAACAAACTTAAAAATGTAAATTTTGATACGAGTGAAAACGACAAGATCCATTATATGCTTAAAGCATTACTAAAAGAATTACAATTTGCTGTCATACCGAAACTTGATAAAAATAGTTTAAAATATATTATGATTTTTTCAAATCTAGGAATATATTTATAAATGAACAAATAATGATCAAGCCGCAAAATAGTAATAATAATCATAATAATCATAATAATCATAATAACTCTAATAATACGTGTATTAAGATTTATAAAAGCCACTAACAAAACATTTTCCAAAGAAAAACAAATCCCAACAAATATTGTCAAATCTATGGACGAGATTACTCAACTAACGAGTGTTATTACAATGAAAGAACAAATAGAACCAAGGATCAATCTAAATTTAGCAATAATAATAATAGCTATAATAATCAATTTAATAATAATAATAATAATTATAATGAAATCAATAATAATAATGAAAAAATAATAATGAAGATTACAAAAATAACAATAAATATTATAATAAAAATTATAAAAATCGTAAGAATGAATATAATGAGCAAAATTAAATCCTAAAGTATTATAAGTTCTTTAATTTACCTTTCAAGATGCACACGTCTAGATATTGTGTTTGCCGTTAATTCTGCATTCAGAAAATCAGAAAACCAGAAAATCAGAAAATCAGAAAATCCAACTCAAGCTGAATAGAAAAAAGCTATTTAAATATTAAATTACCTAAATGAAACAAAATATTATAAAATAAGATATAACCGTAAAGGTAAAGGTAAAATAAATGTACATACAGATTCGGATTTTACGTTAATCCAAACATAAATAAAATTTACTTTAGGATACATTATTTTAATGGGTAAAAAAAACCTACTTCCACATTCCAAAAAATGAAATACTATTGGGACATCTACCTCTAAAGCTGAATATTTAAGTACTACAAAATGCATTAAAAAATTATTACATATTAAAATTCTACTTTAAATATATACACAGATAGTGAAGGAAGCAAAAATAGTATTGAAGTAGGCTATTTAAAATCAATGCTTAGACATATTAGTATTAATACCATTTAAACAATGAAAATATATTAAATAAAAAATGTTAAATAAAATATTAAATTATATTATATAAATTGTAAATACAAATTAATATATATCAATCAACAGCAAGCCACAATTAAATATAAAAACATGTAATTATATCTATAATTTAAATTTTTGCAAACTATTTATTTATATTCTATAAATAATAAATTTATATTGATTCTTTTACAAATGAATAAATGAATAAATATATATAATTTATTTTTAAATACATAATTAATTATTTTTATTCCTAAAAAAAATATATATATATTTTAAATTTTTTTTTTATAAATAAATAAAACTATTGTATTTATTCTATTTATTCTATCATTCAATCATATTTTTTAAAAATAATATAAATTTTTACAAATTTAAAAAAAAAATTTTTTTTTTTTTTTTTTATATTTTTCTATTTTTATTTTAAATTATTTAAAAAAATTAAAATCTTTTTATTATAAAATATTAATATAATAAATTAATAGTATTTAAAAAAAAATTTTTTTTTTTTTCATAATCAGAAAAGACTTTAATAGTATTATAAATAACTTCATTATTATTGTTTAGTATTTAATATATATTATTAAACATTAAACAATTAATTAAAAGCATTTTATTAAATATAAATAAAAACAAATTTTTAAATAAAATCTAATTTTAAAAGAATAAATCTTAATAAATTTATTGAGTCATCAAGTCTTTTTATTTTTTAGATTATATAGATTTTTTAGATTCAGTAATAAAGTTAATTATATTTGATTTAAATATTATTTTATTCTATTAATTATAAAATTATAGTTTAAAATATAATAGATAAATATTTTAATAAGTATTCTAAATTATATAATAGGATATAATAATATTATTAACATAAAAAATATTTCCGAGTTAATATAAATATTTTTTTAAAATAATAATATTATTAAACATTGGGCTTTTCTTAAATTGTTTAAATATATTAAGGTTTAAGGAAAGGTTATTGTTTTTATTAAAAGCAAGTTTTTTATAGGTGGTATAATATATAACGAAAGTTAGCGTTTTATTAAAAAAAAAAAAAAAAAAAAAAAAAAAAGATCGGATAAGAATTAAAAGGAATAAGATAAATATATAGGCAAAGTATTGTGGTAATTTTAAATTTTATTTTATAATTTTTAATTTTTTTTTTTAATTTTAAATTTAAAATTTGACTATTGTAAATATTACTATTATTATTAATATTAATATTTTTATTTATTTTTAATTTTAGTATAATTTATTATAATATTTTTTTTATTATTTAATTTCCTTTATGCTATTTATAATTATAAAATGAACAATTAGATTTATAATTTATAAATAATAATAATAATAATAATATTGATAAAATTGAATGCAGTTATAGAGAATTTAATATTATATTTATTTTAATAGAAAGAAGAACATTATCGTAATTATTTGAAAATTATATAAATAAAAATTGAAAATATAAATATAAGAGTAAAAATTAAAAGTATGATAGATGAAATTGAAATATTTATATATACATTAAAAATATTTAAAAATCAAGTAAAATATAAAATATATGAGGTTTTATAGTAAATAAAATAACATATATATATACATTAAAAATTTTTGATTGTAAAAATTTAGAACTATAAAAAAAAAAAGAAATTAAGAATTATAATAATAATTATAATAATATTAGTAAAAATCAATGTCAGAAATAATAGTAAAAAAAAAAATACGGAAATTATTATTTTTGAATAAATTATAACAATTGAAACGTATTAATGCATAAAATTCAAAATTTTAATCAGTTTTTTTACATAAAAACATTGATAGCTTAATTAAAAGATGATTATAATATTTTATTTTAGTCATTAAGGAATTACTTAAATTAATAATATTTATATAGAAGTATTGGAAATACTAAATAATAATAATAATTTAATAAAAAAAATGTTGGAAATAATAAAAAACTTATAATAATTTATTAAAATGTTATTGAAAAATTAACAATATTGGAAAATAGTAATTAATTAAAAAAAAAAAAAAAAAAAAAAAAAAAAAAAAAAAAAAAAAAAAAGTAAAAGTTAAAAATTAATATAATTTTGAAGAATAAATCAAATGCATTTATATAAGTAAGATTTAAAAATGGAAAAAAAAAAAAAAAAAAAAAAAAAAAGAATTTAAGATATTGATTGGAAAATAAGAATTATCATTTCTGTTATTTTTCTCAGTTTAAATATCTTTACTTTGAATAATTATTCTTTTATATACTATCATATAAACTTAATTTGTATTTTTTTCATTTTCCTTACAATATTTTATTTCGTTTTATATTATTTTATTTTTACATAATTCTTATTTTTTTTTTTATTCTATTGAATTTTGTATTTCAGGTTAAATATATATATTATATATTAAAATTTTAATAATGTCACAACCATCAAAATTTAATAACATATCATTGTCAGCTAAAGCTGTATCAGAATTAACAAATACTTTAAATAGTGTAGTTAATTCTAATTATCCTAATCAGCTTCTCTCGTATAATAATGATCAAAATAATACAAATACAAATACAAATACAAATAATAATACAAATACCGGTAATGTCGGTGGTAACAATCCATTTAATATGAATAATTCATCACTTCTAAATGTTCTTATGTCTTCACTTCCAAATAATCAAAATAATATTAATATGAATAACTTAAATAATAGAAATATGAATAATGCTCAAACCAATCCAAATAATCTTACAATGAATGGTACATTCCAAATGCAAAATTCTACAACAGCTAATACATTAAGTTCAAATCCTGCTTTAGTTAACTTTGATCCATCTACTTTAAATTCTTTAGCAAATGGAAATCAGAATTTTAATTCTAATAATAATGCAAGAAATTTTAGTAATACAAATACTAACAATACAAATACTAACAATATGAATATGTTTAACAGCATTAATAATAATGCTAATAATAATAATGGTACTCAATATAATTATAGTAATAATTTTAATAATAACCTTAATGTCAATACAGCAAATAACAATAATAGTAATAATAATTCAAACATGAATAATTATAATAATTATAATGGATTCAATAATGGATATAATGCAACTCAAAACAACGGAAATAATAATATGAATATTAATTCAAATAATGGCAATAACAACAATAATAATAACACTTATAATATGGGCTATAATAATAACAACAACAATAATTATAATAATAATTATAACAATAATAATAATTATAACTCATATAATAAAAATTATCAAAATAATATGAATATGAATTCTAATCCAAACATGAATAATATGGGTGGCATGAATAATAATATGAAAAGAATGAATAATGGTTATATGAAAAATAATATGATGCCATATCGTCCAATGCAACAAAATATGATGTCACATAATATGATGAATAATAAACCTTATATTAGAAGATCAAGTAATAAAAATTGTAGAGTATATGTTAGTAATCTTTCTTTTGATGTCAGTTGGCAAAATTTAAAAGATTATATGAAACAAGCCGGTAAAGTTATTTATGCTGATATTATAAAACAGAAATTATATCGTTCTAAAGGTTGTGGTGTTGTTGAATATTCCACTCCTGAAGAAGCTAAACGTGCTATTGAAACTTTAAATAATACTATGTTTATGGGTAGACCAATTTTTGTTAGAGAAGATAGAGAATCAGAATCAAGATTCTATAACAACAACAATAATAATAATATGATGATGAATAAAAATATGAATAAAATGAATATGGGTATGAATATGGGCATGAATAACATGAATAATATGAATATGAATAACATGAATAATATGAATAATATGAATAACATGAATAATATGAATAATATGAATAATATGAATAATATGAATAACATGAATAATATGAATATGGGCATGAATAATATGAATAACATGAATATGAATAACATGAATATGAACAATATGAATAGTATGAATAATATGAACAATATGAATAACATGAATATGGGTATGAATAATATGGGTATGAATAATATGAATAATATGAATATGGGAATGAATATGAATATGAATTATATGAACATGAACCATATGGGTCATAAGAATCATATGAACTATAGAAATAGAATGAATAATATGAATAATAATGTTAATGTTGCCGGAAGACAAATTTTTGTCGGGAATGTAAGATTATATTAAAATTAGATTATATTTATATTAATTAAAATTTGATTAAAATTACTTAATCAAAAATTATATATATAATTTTAATAGATTCCATATTCTAAAACTTGGCAGGATATTAAAGATTTATTTAAAGCTGCAGGAGGTAATTATTATTTATCTATTTTATTTAATTTTATTTTATTTTATTTTATTTTATTTTATTTTATTTTATTTTATTTATTTATTTTATTTTATTTTATTTTATTTTATTTTATTTTATTTTATTTTATTTTATTTTATTTTATTTTATTTTATTTTATTTTATTTTATTTTATTTATTTTATTTTATTTTATTTTATTTTATTTTATTTTATTTTATTTTATTTTATTTTATTTTATTTTATTTTATTTTATTTTATTTTATTTTATTTTATTTTATTTATTTTATTTTATTTTATTTTATTTTATTTTATTTTATTTTATTTTATTTTATTTTATTTTATTTTTATTAATACTTTAATATTTTATAGTACTACACTATTATCTATTTTATTTTATTTTATTTTATTTTTATTAATACTTTAATATTTTATAGTACTACACTATTATCTATTTTATTTTATTTTATTTTATTTTATTTTATTTTATTTTATTTTATTTTATTTTATTTTATTTTATTTTATTTTATTTTATTTTATTTTATTTTATTTTATTTTATTTTATTTTATTTTATTTTATTTTATTTTATTTTATTTTATTTTATTTTATTTTATTTTATTTTATTTTATTTTATTTTATTTTATTTTATGTTATGTTATGTTATGTTATGTTATGTTATGTTATGTTATGTTATGTTATGTTATGTTATGTTATTTAGATATTATTACCATAATGTATTAATTTAAATAATAATAAATAATTATTATTCTTTTATTATGTTTTTTTTATAGGAAATATCATTCGTGTAAATTTATTTGAAGGTATGAATGGTCGTTCTAAAGGACAAGGCACTATTTTATTTGAAACTGTTCAAGATGCTAAAAACGCAATTGCAAAATTTAATCAATATGAATGGGGAGGAAGAAAATTAGAAGTTAGAGAGGTAAATATTACTTTTTCTTTTTTTTTTTAATTTTGTAATTATTTAATTCATTTTTTAATTATTGAATTATTATAATTGTTATTATAATTAAAATGAATTATAAATAACTTGTTTTTTTATTATATTAATTTTTATTATTTGTATTTTTTTTTATTTATTTATTTAATAAAAGGATCGTTTCGTTAACCAAGGACAAATTCCTCCAAATAAATATAATAATAAAACAGTAAATGATACAGCAACAACAAAGCCTGAAGAAAGTAAAACTACTGAAGATAAAGCATCTGAAGATAAAACTGAAACCAAAACTGATGAAGCTGGTGAAGAAAAGAAATCAGTTGAAGCTACTGCTGAAGCTAAAAAAGAAGAAACTACAGTTGAATCTAAACCAACTGAATCTGAATCAACTGAATCTAAACCAATTGAATCTGAACCAACTGAATCTAAACCAACTGAATCTAAACCAACTGAATCTAAACCAACTGAATCTAAACCAACTGAAACTAAACCAAATGAATCTAAACCAAATGAATCTAAACCAACTGAATCTAAACCAACTGAATCTGAACCAACTGAATCTGAACCAACTGAACCAAAACCTGCAGAATCAAAACCCGCTGAAGATAAACAAGTTGGTAAGAATATAAAAAAACCTTTTTTACTTTATTCACGAAATAAATAGTTTATTATTATTATTATTATTATTATTATTATTATTATTATTATTATTATTATTATTATTATTATTATTATTATTATTATTATTATTATTATTATTATTATTATTATTATTATTATTATTATTATTATTACATATTAAAATATTTTATTTTTATAAATTATTAGTTGGTAAGAAAAGAGAACATGAAGAAGATAAAGATGATGAAGAACCTAGTAATAAAAAGGCAAATCTTGGAGAAGATATTGAAACAATAAATGAAGCAACTAAAACAAATTCAGATGAAAAGAAGGAAATTGTTAAGACAGATAATAATACAATTGAAGAAAAAAAGGAAGATGAACAAGTTGGTAATGATACCTTTAAAAAATCAGATGATAAAACTAAAAATGATGAAGAAAAAAATGAAGATGATAAAAATGGTAAATCTGATAATGAAAAAACAGAAAATTTAAATGAAATAGCAAATTTTGAAGAGGAAGAATCAATTAAAAAAGATGATGAAAATCCAGAATCCTCTGAACAAGTAGAAGAAAAATAATTAAAAACAATGAAATAATCCTTTAAAAACAAAATAAGAATAGAGTTGTTTTTATTATTATTATATATATATATATATATTCATATTTCAATTATTTATTATATATATATTTATTTATTTTTTAATATTTCAGTAATTTTAATTTTTTATAAGAACAGAAAAGAACAGAAAAAAAAATTAATTTTCTTATTAGTACTAATAATTAATAAGTTAATAACCATGTATTTTTATTATGATTATTATTATTATTATTATTATTATTATTTCTAAAACTAATAATTTTACATTTAATTCATAACCTGTTTGTATCTATTATAAAATATTAATATATTACCTCACTATTTATATTAATATATATATATATATTACTCTTATTATTTTAAAATTTTCTTTTTCTTTTTATTTTTTCAATTTTATTATTTTATTCTTTTATTATTTTATTATTTTATTATTTTATTATTTTATTTATTTTATTTTATTTATTTATTTTATTTTATTTTATTTTATTTTATTTTATTTTATTTTATTTTATTTTATTTTATTTTATTTTATTTTATTTTATTTTATTTTATTTTATTTTATTTTATTTTATTTTATTTTATTTTATTTTATTTTATTTTATTTTATTTTATTTTATTTTATTTTATTTTATTTTATTTTATTTTATTTTATTTTATTTTATTTTATTTTATTTTATTTTATTTTATTTTATTTTATTTTATTTTATTTTATTTTATTTTATTTTATTTTATTTTATTTTATTTTATTTTATTTTATTTTATTTTATTTTATTTTATTTTATTTTATTTTATTTTATTTTATTTTATTT
This sequence comes from Neocallimastix lanati (nom. inval.), assembly GCA_016946835.1. Classification (NCBI taxonomy): domain Eukaryota; kingdom Fungi; phylum Neocallimastigomycota; class Neocallimastigomycetes; order Neocallimastigales; family Neocallimastigaceae; genus Neocallimastix; species Neocallimastix lanati (nom. inval.). Next base: position 271,553 of record JACVTC010000179.1, read on the forward strand.
TATTTTATTTATTTTATTTTATTTTATTTTATTTTATTTTATTTTATTTTATTTTATTTTATTTTATTTTATTTTATTTTATTTTATTTTATTTTATTTTATTTTATTTTATTTTATTTTATTTTATTTTATTTTATTTTATTTTATTTTATTTTATTTTATTTTATTTTATTTTATTTTATTTTATTTTATTTTATTTTATTTTATTTTATTTTATTTTATTTTATTTTATTTTATTTTATTTTATTTTATTTTATTTTATTTTATTTTATTTTATTTTATTTTATTTTATTTTATTTTATTTTATTTTATTTTATTTTATTTTATTTTATTTTATTTTATTTTATTTTATTTTATTTTATTTTATTTTGTTTTATTTTATTTTATTGTATTGTATTGTATTGTATTGTATTGTATTGTATTGTATTGTATTGTATTGTATTGTATTCTTTTTTAATTATGATTTTCTTTTTATTTAAATTTATTTTTTAATTAAAATTATATTAAAAATAATAATAATAAAATTAATAAAAATCACAAATATCAAAATATTTACTTATAATATGAATATATAAAAATATAAAGCATTGTTATAATTTTAAAATTTATATATTTATATATATAAATAATAATTAATATTAAAAGTCAAAATATATATTAAAATCATAATTTAAAATACATAATTTTAAAAAAAAAAAAATAAAATGACTTATTTAAATTCTTTTATATTCTATCAATTTATAATATTTTTCATATTATCAAATTGGGTTTACAGTAAAAGTATATACAGTAAATATGATTTAATTTCTGTAAATAGTTTAACTGTCACTGGAATAAATAATAGAGAAATTGAAAATTATAAATGTAAACAACTTAATAGAAAATGTACCTATCCAAATTATATTTATATTGGCAATGATAATTGTTACCTTGTCAATGAAACCATAACAAAAAAATAATTTAATAAATATCAAAAATAATATTTTCAATTGTTCTAAAGATGAAAATTGTTTTTCAAATAAAGACTTACCACTTACCTTATGTACAGTTATTAATAACAAATATCAATGTCAAAGAGTAAACGGTGAAAGAAACGAAATTAATAATTCAATAAATGACATTCAAAAAAGAGATGAAACGAATGAACCTTTAAACCAGTTAAAACATATATAATAGCGGGTGTTGTTGCTGTCCTAATTCTTATTTTTCTCTGTCTATTATGCTTTTGTACTTTCAAAGCAGGAAATCCTGAAGATGCTGCAATAACCACTTTTAGTTCAATATTTTGTTGTTGTTGCTTCTGTTATGAATATAAATAAATATATATAATATATATATAAATCCGTATAAAAATTATAAATGAAATATAAAAATGTATAATTCTTTTTATAACAAATTTTAATTTTTACTTATTCACATTTAATATTAATGTAAATAATAACGAATATAATTTAAATTAAAAATGTAAAAAAAAAAAAAAAACTACCAACAAATCAAAATAAAATAATACATATATATATCGACATAATTCAATTATTATTCATTAAATTTTCGAAATTGTTTAATTAATACTAATAATAAATATCTATTATAGATGATTTTATTAAACCATATTGATTTTAATATACTTTTGTAAAAATTTATAAAATTATTTTTCATTTAATTATATATATAAATATAAATATAAATTCTAGATTGAAAATGAAATTAAAAAAATTTATTCTCATTTTATTTTTTATAAATTTACTTTTACAAAAAAAGATTACACCTAATAATTAAATTCATATGTTATTAAATAATAAATAATAAATTGGTAATGATTATTCAAGGGTAAAAAAAAAAAAAGGATAAAAAAATATAATTTTTGATTATTATTTTATTTATATTTTTAAATTTATTTTTATTTTTTATTTTAAATTTATATGCTAATAAAATAAATTTATAATTACATACATTATTTTATAATATATAATCAGAACAAATATTTAAAAATATTTTATGTAAAACACAATTTATTATTATTGTTATTTTTATTATATTTTTATATACTATTTTTTTTTTTTTTTTTTTTTTTTTTAATTTTATCCTTTATATAATTATTATTAAGACGATTTTTTGTATTTATTTTAATATTTTCTAAACATATATTAAAAAAATTTTTTATAATTATTTTTCACTTTTAAATATATATACATATATAATTTTAAATTTAATTAATTTTATTATTATTATTTTTGTGTTTTTTTAATTAATTTATAATTTGTCTTCAAGGTACTTAATAGATTTGCTTATAATGCTAACAGCGCGATCAATTTCATCCTTGGTAACAATAAGTGGTGGAAGAAGACGTAAAGTATTCATACCACAGGTAATAACTAATAAACCTTGTTGACGACAAACATCAGCAACAGCAGCTGGAGTAACTTTTTCATCTAAAGCAACACCAATCATTAAACCTAAACCACGAACTTCCTTAACAATCTTACAACCTTTAGTAGCTTCAATAAGTCCTTTCTTCAAGTAAGCTCCCTTTTCACGAATTTCAGCTAAAAATTCTGGTCTATTAATGGTACTAAAAACAGCGGCACCAACATGAGTAGCTAATGAGTTACCACCGAAAGTAGTACCATGATCACCTGGCTTAATAGTTTTAGCAACCTTTTCAGATAAAACAGTTGCACCAATTGGAATACCACCTCCAAGAGGCTTAGCTAAAGTGAAGATATCAGGAGTAATATCATAATATTGATGGGCATATAATTTACCAGTACGACCAACACCAGTTTGAATTTCATCAACAATTAAAATAGCATTAACTTCATCACATCTCTTTCTTACATATTGAATGAAATCTTTATTGGCTGGAGTTAAACCACCTTCTCCTTGAACACATTCAAGAATAACACCACAAACATTTTCATCAATATTTTTTTTTGCAGCTTCAATATCATTGTATGGAGAATATTTGAATCCTGGTAATAATGGAGTGAATGGTTTTTGGTACTTTTGATTAGGAGTAGCTGATAAAGCACCTAATGAACGACCGTGGAAGGCATGGTTGAATGATAAAATAACATTTTTGTTTTGAGAAATAGTTTTACCATATCTTCTAGCGAATTTAATAGCAGCTATTATTATTGATAATAATATTGTTGTCATTATTATAATTATTATTATAATTATAAAATTATTATTAAAATTATTATTAAAATTATTATTAAAATTATTATTAAAATTATTATTAAAATTATTATTATATTTATTTAAATTATTTGTAGTATGATTATAAAGTTTGGGTAAAAAATAATAAGAAAATAGTTTCATTTCACAAAAAAAATTTATATTTTTGTTGTTAAATTTATAAATACTATTTTATATAAAAATTATATAATAATAAAGAAGTTATTTAATTGATTATTTTAAACTATTAAAAAAATTTACCTTCATTAGCTTCTGTACCAGAATTACCGAAGAACACTTTAGCACCATCAGCAAATTTACCTTTTTTTCCTAAACTTTCAACAATTAATTTAGCTAATCTAGCTGGATTTTCATTGTGATATAAATTACTAACATGAATAATTTTTGTGATTTGTTCCTTAATAGCATTAACAATAATTGGATTGTTATGACCAAGACTATTAACAGCAATACCAGAAGCAAAATCAAGATACTTACGATTAGCAGTATCATAAACATAAACACCTTCACCATGATTGAAAATTATATTTGGTCTTCCATACAAAGGAAGAAGATATTTGGAATCTTCATTTAATTTTTCAATAGTACCCTTTGCAGTTTCACTATCAGCATGAGTAACCTATTAATATATTATTATATTTATATTAATACATTTAATTTTTATTAAACAATTCAAATTTTAAAAGTATTAAATAAAACAAAATTTTATTAATTATTGGATCGAATTTCAATATTTAAATACCTCAATAGTAACATTTTTACTGGAAATGGTTGAATATTTTAAATTTTGAATCTATTATAGTAAATGTTTAGATTATTAAGCAAATCCTTTATTTTAATTATTTTATTGATATATAATCATTTAATATCATTTTTAAATTATCTAAAATATTATATATACTTTGTTTAAAAAAAATTTATTTAAAGAAGAGTGTGTTCTAGATGAAACTGGAATCAAATATTGACTAATTTGATTAGATTTGGTTAAAGTCTGTGTTAAGAAACTCATTTTTAATATATCTTTACAAAATTTAATAAATTCTTTATATATATAAAAAATATAAAACATATAAAAAAAAAAAAATATATATATATATATATATATATAACATATTATAATGTATAAATTTATATATATATTACATATATACATATATGAAATTTTAGTAAAAATATATTTATATTTTATTATTTAATTTTTTAATTTAAAGTCTTCATTTAATTTTCTTCTTTACAATTATTATATATTATTTAATATACTTTTATAAAAAATTTAATTATAAATATTATTTAACTTAAATATAATTATTCCTATATATATATTATTTTAATATAATTATCAAAAATTTATATTATATATATATTAAATACCCTTTTATATTTTTCAAAATTAAATATAAAGAAAAATAAATTATTATGAACAATAACTGATTGTGTAATAATAGAAAAAATCATACATTTAATTGATATTTATATTAAAATTTTTCTTAAAAGAATAGAATTTTAAAAATTTCTTGATTGGTAGATTTATGATTTGATTTTTTTTCAGCATTAAATATTACATTTGTATTTATTAATATACATAAAAAAGACTGAAATTAATTTTTTAATATAAAAAAATACGAATTATTTATTAATCTTTTTATAATTTATCATATATTAAATTTTTTTAATTTTTCTATTTTAATAAGAAAATTATGTAAAAAATATATGAAAATATGAAAATATGAAAATTTAAAAATAATAAAAATATATTAAAAAGATAATCTATAATGGTAATTTACTTTTTTAATTACTTATTTTTATTTTTCTTAAACATAAATGTTAAAAAAGCACTAGCATAATATTACTCATTTTTCTTATCTAATATTAAAATTAGAGAGAGAAAAAAAGGTAATACTTTACAATAGTAACATAGTATATTATTTATAGATACTGACCCGAAATTGATAAATATAAAGATTACTGAAATTCAAGAAAATAATATTAAAAATAATAAATTTTATTAATCATATAATGTATCAAAATTTGAACAACTTTAAATTTTATCTGATTAGTAAAATCTACTGATCCGTTTTTATATATTAATAATTTTTTGTTCTGTCCACTTTTTTTTTTTTTTTTTTTTGGTTAAGCATTTTTTTCTAATATTAATAATTAATAATAATTTATTAAATTATTTTTTATTATTATTTAATATATATTATTTAGTTTGTTTATGTAATTATTATTATTATTATTAATTAATTATTTAATATTATTAATTTTTATTCATTATTTTTATTATTATTATTACCATTATTCATTATTATTATTATTATTATTATTACCATTATTCATTATTATTATTATTATTATTATTACCATTATTCATTATTATTATTATTATTATTATTACCATTATTCATTATTATTATTATTATTATTATTATTATTATTTAACATTATTAATATTAATAAAATACTATTACATGTTCATGAAGAGTTATATTAAACTATTATAAAATTTTATATTATAATAATATAATAATATATTGAAATATTTATTTTATATATTTGTTTACAATATTAATTTTTTTTTCAATAATTCTTTAATTTCTTTCTCATATATAATAAAAAAATTAAAATACTATTTTATGAATTAAAGGATATAAACGATTCTAAATCAATAATAAAAAAAAGCGGCTAATATGAAAACTCTATTAAAATAGCAATATTATTTATTTTATAATATTATTTTAAATATCAACTTTATTTTTTTTAATTTGATTAATTATTTTATAATTCTTTTTGATCACAATGAATATGTATAAAGGTTTTTATCTTTGTAGATGTTTTATATTTTATATTTTTTAAAAAAATTCATTGAAAAGTCTATAATGTTGAAATTATTATTATTGAATGATTTCAAAAAAAAAAATATTGTTTTCCACGAATTGTCTTAATTCACTATATTTATAATTATTTTCTTTTATTAAATTAATACGAATTTGAGAACCAGTTTTATTATAGTTAACTTTAACAAAACTTTTAACCTCAAGGGAAATATTATATAAATAAAACCAAGCATACTTTGCAATACCAAATTATCTTCCATTTAAATTATTAATTATTTATTTAAATAATAAATAACTTTTTTCTCTTTGCTTATAGACATTATAATAACTTAAAATATAATCTATTTACTATTTATTATATATTATTTATTACATATTATTTATTATTTATTATTTATTATTTATTATTGTAAATTATCTATAATTATTATTAACTATCTATTATTATTTATAATTTATTATTTAATATTGTAAATTATCTATAATCATTATTTATAATTTATTATTTATTTATTATTTATTTATTTATTTATTATTTATTATTTATTATTTATTATTTATTATTTATTATTTATTATTTATTATTTATTATTTATTATTTATTATTTATTATTTATTATTTATTATTTATTATTTATTATTTATTATTTATTATTTATTATTTATTATTTATTATTTATTATTTATTATTTATTATTTATTATTTATTATTTATTATTTATTATTTATTATTTATTATTTATTATTTATTATTTATTATTTATTATTTATTATTTATTATTTATTATTTATTATTTATTATTTATTCTTTATTCTTTATTTAATTATTTATTTACTTATTTATTATTTATTATTTATTATTTATTATTTATTATTTAATTCTTCATTTATTGGTTAAAGCCAAAAAAGATATAATAAAAAAATTATACAGACTAAAATTGAAATTAAAGTTAAAAAAGATAAAAATGAAATAATTGAAAAGTTACATTAACATATTTCTCTCCATCTAATACTGCTTCTTACTGGATTAAGGATTGTATTATTCCTTCTTATATTATTTTCATAGTTATTTCCATCATTAACATTTATATTTTTTCTATTATATCTATAATCGTTATTAATTGAATGAAAATTCCATGTTTTATAGATATTATTATTGGTATGATAATTACTTGTTGAAGGTCTACTATTATCATTATTATTTATTATTATTATTATTTTTTCAAGATTATTGAAGTATTTATTGAATAACTTTATTTTTCCTTGTTTTATAAAATCGTATCTCCAACTATTATAATTAAATTTTTTTCTTTCATTTTCTAATATAGATTTCAAATGGAATTTAGACATGGATTTCCTTTCCTTTGATAGAGACAACATCATAATAATGAAGGTATTACTGTAAATATAATGGTTAAAAATTACTTCTAAAAGATTATTATTATTATGTAAAAATTCCAGTAATAATTCACAATGATTATTTTGTAATGCTTTATTCATACAATTAGCATTGAAGTCATTCTTTAATAAATAGTTTATATTTCTTTTATTTAAAAATTTATTACTTGATTTCCATAATTTTAACAAAAGTTGATCCCCTAAATCATTTATTCTAATATTATTATTTTGTAATAATAAATTCGAAATTCGATAATTAGTATTAGAAAGAGCATGAAATAATGGAGAATCTTGAATTCGATTAATAGGTGCTATAGAAAATTTGTCTATAATATATTTAATAATTTCTGATGAGGCATCCTTTGAAATAGCAAAATTTAGTAAATTAAAATATTTATCATTCACATCTGTTATTAAGATATTATTTTGAACAATATAATATTTTAATGAAGTAAAATTATTTAATTCAATCAATTCAATAATTTCTGATCTTTTATGGTTATAATGATATTTAATATAGATCTTTATATCATTAGGGATAGAATTACTTTGCTCATTAATATAATCCAATATATTAAAACTTTGATCATTTAATTGCATGAAATCGAAATTTTTCATTTGAGTGACATACTTTTTTAATTTATTTAAATTATTTTCTTCAATAATGTCAAATACTTCTTTTCTTTTCTCATTATAATGTGTAAGAATGTAATTTTTGATTATTGAATATTTACTATATTTATCAAATTTTCTATAATAACTTAATAGATTAAAGTTTTCATCATTTAAATCCTCAAATATAATATTATTATCTTTAGTATACTTTTTAAGATTCAATTATATCAACAATATCACCTCTATGTTTATAATAATGACTTATTATATACTCTTTTATATTGCTAAAAATTTTATTATCTTTATTATTGCAATATTCCATAATACTAAAATATTCATCATTTAAATCTTTAAATCCTGAAATAGTATTTCTAGTTTTCAAAAAATACTTTATATTATTTATTTGATTATTTTTAATAAAATTAATAAACATATATCTCTCGTTATCCCAATGAGTTATAATATATTCTTTTATATCTACTGAAGTATTCAGGGAAGAGTTACAATATTGTACAATATTGAAATTTTCATCATTTAATTTTTTAAATTCGATTTTATTTTTTAAGGAATATCGCTTCAATTCATTGAATTTGTTCCATTGAATTATTCTCATTATTACTGATTTATTATCAAAAAAGGTATATATAATCAAGTATAGAGTATGAAATTTTTTTACTGTGAACCAAACAAAAATCTAAAATATTAAAAGGTTTTTCGTTAATATTCTTAATATCAATATTATTCTTTTCAATAAAATTTTTTAATTTTTCTATACTATTATCTAAAATCAAATTAACAATGGTGCCTCTCTCTTGATCATAATGATTAATAACATAATTTTTCATTGTATTAGAAATTATTTCTTTATTTTTTAATTTAAAACAGTAATTTATTAAATTAAAATTTTTTTGAGTTAATTGTTTTAATTCAATTTTATTTTGTGTAATATAATTTTCTAAATCAAAGACATTATTTTTTTTGATTAACTCAATGACATTGAAATATTTTTTAATACTAAAAGTAAGATACAACAGGATATCATCATTAGTATTTTTCAAATATAATTTATGATATATGTCAAAATTAAAATTTTTATCATTTATGGAAGCGAGTTCAATGTTATTATCATCAATGTATTTTTTCAATGAATCCAATTTATTATCTTGAATTAAATCAATAATTGCTCCCCTCATTCTAGTATAATGAGATAAAACATAATTGTTTGTATAAATTTTAATACCATTCCTTGGATTTCTACAATAATCTAAGATATTGAAAAAGTTATCATCTAATTTCTTAAATTCAAAATCTCTATTATTATTGTAATAACTTTTTATTAGATTAATATTATTTTTTCTTAATAGTTCAACTACAGCATATCTTTCTCTAGTGTAATGGCTTATGACAAAGTCTCTTGTGTATGGGAAAACATTATTTATAAAACAATTACAAAATTGTATTAAATCAAAATTTTTATCACATAAACTGGCAAGTTCGATTTTCTTAGTTTCAATATATTCTATTAATTTACTAATATCATTACTTCTAAGTAATTCTACAACATTCCATCTTTCTCTTGTATAATGACTTAAAACATAATATTTCATTTTTTGTGATATCTTGTTTTCCATAGAATTACAATAATCAATGATATTAAATTGATCATCATTTAATTTTTGGAATTCAATATTGTTTTTTACAACATAATACTTTAATTTAAGAATATCATTATTTTTAATTAATTCCACTACATTCCATCTTTTTTTAGTATAATGACTTATAATAAAATTCTTCATTTTAGTAGACACGCTATTTTCCGAAGAATTACAATAATCAATGATATTAAATTGATCATTATTTAATTTTTGGAATTCAATATTATTTCTTTCAACAAAGTTCTTAAATTTCAGAATATCATTACTTTTTATTAACTCTTTGAATGAATTAATATCATTCGAAATAAAGTAATAAAAAATATAATCTCTTATTTCTTGTTTGATTTTATTTTTATCATATAAGGTTTCGGTATATTTTAAGATATCAAAAGAACTGACATTTACTGTCTCTAGTGTAATATTTCGTTTATCCATATAATCTCGTAATTCCTTTATGTTATTTAATTTTAATAAATTTATAATAGCTTCCTTGTCTCCACTAATATGACTAACTAAATATTTAACAATATCTGGTGAAATGTTTTCCACATAAATTAATACATATTTAATTATATCAAAATATTCATCATTTAAATTCCTAATTTCAATATCATTCTCCTGTATATAACTTTTTAATTTTTCAATATCATTGGCTTGAATGATGTAAACGATATCACTTCTTTCTTTATTATAATGTGCTAAAATAAATTGTTTCATTTTATAAGAAATAATCTTTTGATTAAAAAGTTTATTAGATAAATTTTTAATATTGCAATATTTATCATCCAGTTCTTCAAAAACAATATTATTTATTTTGGAATATTCTTTTAAATTTTCAAATTCATTTTTATTTATAAAATGAATAACATCACTTCTTTTTTGGTCATAATTATTAAATATAAAATTTTTCATTTCCAAGGATATTTTACTTGTCTTAAAAAGATTCGTTGAATAATCCAAAATATCAAAATTATTATTATTTAATGATTTTAAAGAAAATTTATTTTTATCCACAAATTTTTTTAATCTATTATATTTATTTTCTTTTATTAATTCAATGAGAATTTGGGAACCCTTTCTATTATGATTAGCTTTAACAAAATTTTTAATTTCGGGTGAAATTTTATTTAAAGAGAAACAAGTATAATTAACAATGTTAATATATGAATCATTTAATTCTTTTAGTCCTATATTATTTTCAATAATGTACTTAATTAGCCCATCTAAATCATTACTTTTTATATATTCTACTAACTTTCTTCTTTTCCGATCAAAGGATGCTATAACGAAATCTTTTACCATACAAGAAATAATTCTCCTATTGTATAATGAATTGGTATGACGAATAATATCAAAATATTTATCATTATATTCTTTTAATTCAATATCATTTTCTTTAATATATTTCATTAAATGGTCCAAATTATTGCACTCTATTCGTTCAACCATTTCATATCTTTTCTTATTAACATGAGTTAAAACAAAAATCCTCATATTTAATGAAATATTGTTTGATTCATGAAAAACATATTTTATTATATGAATCATCATTTAACCTTTCAAGTTCAATGTCATTTTTTTCCAAATAAGTCATCAAATGTTTTACACTATTATTTTTAATTAATTGTATTATTTTTCTTCTTGTTTTACCATAATGGTTAATGACATAATATTTCATATTAAATGATATTTGTTTTGAACTATATATATATTCTATAATATTAAAATGCTCATCATTTAGATTTTCAAATTCAATCTTATTGTTCTTCATATATGTTATGAGATTTTGAGTATCATTCTTTTTCATTAAATCAATAATCTTCTCTCTTTTCTCATCTAAATGCTCAATAGCAAGGTCTTTCACTTCAACTGAAATATAATTTGTTGAAGTACAATTTTCTAATTTCTTATTTTCATTTTTCTGTAACATTTTTACAATTATTTTTTTTTTTATCAAAATAGATATAAATATTAAAAGAAACACTATTTATTATTAAAAAGAGATTTTGAATATTGTTACAGATCAGGGTTATACTATTTTCTTTAATAATAAATTTTCTTGGATTATTATGCTTAGATATATTATGTTTGACTTTTATTATAAGATTTCTAGCAAAAAAATGTATTTCACCAAAAATATTTTTTCCTTCAATAAAAAGATAAAAAAAATTTAAAAGTAATATTATTTAGTTTCTTTTTTTTTTTTTTTTAATTCATAATTTCGTAAATTATGTATCGTTTTATTTTTAATTCTATATCTTTATTTTTATTTATTTTATTTTAATATTTTCATTTATTTTTTTAAAGAAAAAATATATATATATATTTTATTATTCACTATTAAAGATTTAATTTTATTATTTATCATTTCTTATTTTTTTTTTTTTTTTTTTTTTTTTTAATAATATTAATACCTTCATATACTTAAAATAAATAAAATTAATAAAATAAAAAAAAAGTATATTATTTATGTCCAAAATTGATTAATATTTTTTTAATAATATTAATACCTTCATATACTTAAAATAAAACATAGACTTGCACATATGGGTACCCATCTCCCATATGGCCATACAGTTATTAATTAACTGTAAGGTGATGAGTTATTGGCATACTGTATCAGCTTCGCCGCTCTCAATCGTCGTTACACACTGCCCGGAGATGCATTCCTAACGTTCCTACATATATCTCTAATGACCACGAGCATCAGAACGGAACCATTAACTCCTCCCTAGTGGGTGTAATCATTGGCGATTGGAAATTTTACAATCATCAAGGTCTATGCTTCAATTCAAAGCGTAGTATCAGGGTTGGGTGAAATAATCATCTGAGGGAAAGCCTTATGGACATCACGTGTGGTCTCATGATATCCCAGGATAGAAAGGGGGTGGTGCGTTTCGGAATGTGGCTTTAAATATTTTTACATAAATTTTCATTTCGGAATGTGGCTTATATTATTTTTTTTATAAATTTTTATTTATGAATATATTATTTAAATATTAAAATAAAATGGCACATATAATTTCTTTGAAAAAATAATTATTAAAAATATTTAAAATGTGATATATTTCAAAAAAAATAATGATTTACATTCGCCATATTCTGAAAATTTTTATTTATTTATTAATTTATTCATTTAATTATTTAATAATAATATTTAATAATATTTCTTTTTATACTATTTTCTAATTATAAAGTTTGTTTATTATATGGAAATATAATAATTTACATTAATTTAAAATACTGTAAAAATTATAATAAAATTCATGTTAATATATATGAATATGCTATATCATTTATTTATTATATAATTTATTTGTTGCTAAATTCAGTTTTTATATTAATTTCATATCAATATCTTATTTATTTTATTTTATCATATTATATATTATTATTTCACTGCATATTTATTTTATTTTATTTTATTTTATTTTATTTCGATTGATACTTGCAATTTATTATAATTCACATATTTATTTTATTTTATTAGTACTTGTATTTTTATTATAATTCAAATATTTATTTTGTTTTATTTTATTTTATTTTTATTAATACTTGTATTTTTATTATAATTCAAATAATTTTTTTATTTTATTTTATTTTATTTTATTTTATTTTATTTTTATTAATACTTTATTCCTTTATATTACTTCACTATTTTATTTTATTTTATTTTATTTTATTTTATTTTATTTTATTTTATTTTATTTTATTTTATTTTATTTTATTTTATTTTATTTTATTTTATTTTATTTTATTTTATTTTATTTTATTTTATTTTATTTTATTTTATTTTATTTTATTTTATTTTATTTTATTTTATTTTTATTAATACTTTATTCCTTTATATTACTTCACTATTTATTTTATTTTATTTCTTTTATTTTATTTTATTTTATTTTTATTAATACTTTATTCTTTAATATTACTTCACTATTTATTTTATTTTATTTTATTTTTATTAATACTTTATTCTTTAATATTACTTCACTATTTATTTTATTTTATTTCTTTTATTTTATTTTATTTTATTTATTTATTTATTTTATTTATTTTATTTTATTTATTTTATTTTATTTTATTTTATTTTATTTTATTTTATTTTATTTTATTTTATTTTATTTTATTTTATTTTATTTTATTTTATTTTATTTTATTTTATTTTATTTTATTTTATTTTATTTTATTTTATTTTATTTTATTTTATTTTATTTTATTTTATTTTATTTTATTTTATTTTATTTTATTTTATTTTATTTTATTTTATTTTATTTTATTTTATTCAATCTGTACTTCATATTTATATTTCAATATTTATTCATTTTATTTTATTTTATTTTATTTTATTTTATTTTATTTTATTTTATTCAATCTGTACTTCATATTTATATTTCAATATTTATTCATTTTATTTTATTTTATTTTATTTTATTTTATTTTATTTTATTTTATTCATTCTGTATTTCATATTTATATTTCAACTATTTATTTTATTTTATTCAATCTGTACTTCATATTTATATTTCAACTATTTATTTTATTTTATTCAATCTGTATTTCATATTTATATTTCAACTATTTATTTTATTTTATTCAATCTGTACTTCATATTTATATTTCAACTATTTATTTTATTTTATTCAATCTGTACTTTATATTTATATTTCAACTATTTATTTTATTTTATTCAATCTGTACTTCATATTTATATTTCAACTATTTATTTTATTTTATTCAATCTGTACTTCATATTTATATTTCAACTATTTATTTTATTTTATTCATCCTGTACTTTATATTTATATTTCAACTATTTATTTTATTTTATTCATTCTGTACTTCATATTTATATTTCAACTATTTATTTTATTTTATTCAATCTGTACTTTATATTTATATTTCAACTATTTATTTTATTTTATTCATTCTGTACTTCATATTTATATTTCAACTATTTATATTATTTTTATTTTATTTTATTTTATTTTATTTTATTTTATTCAATCTGTACTTCATATTTTTATTTCAACTATATATTTTATTTTATTTTATTCAATCTGTACTTCATATTTATATTTCAACTATTTATTTTATTTTATTCATTCTGTATTTCATATTTATATTTCAACTATTTATTTTATTTTATTCAATTTGTACTTTATATTTATATTTCAACTATTTATTTTATTTTATTTTATTTTATATACTTATACTTCTATATTATTACATTCTATATTTTTTTCATTTTATTTTTAAATATTCTTTTTAAAATTCTTATTTCCTTTTTAATATTTTTTTATCTAATATTTTAAATAAATTTTATATAATACGAAAATCTTTTTTACTCAGGAGCATTATATTTAACTTGATAAGGAAAGATTATTTGAAAATTTAATTATAAATATTAAATTAAAACTTTTTTTAGTAATAGTAATAATAACAATAACATTTTTAAACATAAATTTCTATTAAATAATAAATAAATTATTTTAGATATTTATATTATACAAATCTAATAAACTAACAAAAAGAGCATTACTATTTTTACAAATAGTAAAGTTTTTTTAGAAAGCCTGATAGAAATAATTTAAAATATTAATTATTTTCTTTTATAAGTATTATAATACTTAAATATCATTATATATATTTAAAATGTATATTTGAATATTTATTAAAAATATGAAATATACATTAAATATATTTTTAAAAAATATATTAATTTAATAATTGGTTTATTTTATAAAAATTATTTATTTATTTATTAATTTACTACAATATAAAATAAAAATAATGAGAAATGCAATACATTCATATTTTTAATATTTTATAATACTAATATATAATAATAAAGACATCTTTTAATTTTATTTAATAATATTTAATTAAGTAAAAAATATTTAAAATAAATTTATAAAAAAAATTTTTTTTTAATATTTTTAAGCTAACCCTATCAATAAATATTAAATAAATTTAAATATTGAATTTCTTATTAAATAAAAAAATTTAATTTTCAATTAATTGTAATTATGATTTTGAAAGGATTTTAATAATTATTTTTATTTTGTTTTATTAAAATTAATGATTTCATTATTCAATCTAATTAAACAATTAAACCAATTTTCGATGATATCATTTTTACTACATCCAATATTTTTTAATTCGGCTTCCATATTTTTATAATATTCAACTAAAATATTAATGTCATCGACCCTTTCTGATATTCTGCTCTTTTTTCTCCAAATTCCTTTAATTCTCATATGGTAATCATAGTAAGATTTGGATTCTTCAAATTGTATTGTATATATTAATTTATAAAATGAAGGCTTTTTTACAAATAAATTTTTTAAATAACTGTTATAAGATTCTGAAGCATTATTTGTTATGTGGTCTATATTATTGTAATAATTCCAATATTTTATATTATAGATATTTAGAAATGTTTTCTCAAAATAATCTAAAAAATTCAAAAATTGGGAACAGGTAGATTTATATCTCATGCATGTATTTTTAATTTTATTAAAAATATCAGGTATGTATTCAATATTAATAAAACATAAATTAGAAATCGCTTTATAATAAGTATTTAAAATATTATGATCTTTCACTTCCTTGTAACATAATTTATTTTTTTTTGTCATTAATAATCTTTTATAATGCCAAAAACAATATTTAATATTTATATTGGGAAAAATATTTTCCACTGCATTAGATATTCCTTTTTCAAAATCACAATGAAAAATTTTTTCTGAGAAATTAATATTTGCATTATATTTAATTATATTTTTTTTTATTTCATTAAATAATATTTCGTAAGTTGTTTGTTCTTTGTTTTTTAATATTGACATGGAAGTAGTGTAAAAACAATTTAATTCTGTAACATAAGTTCTGGTAATGAATACTTGATAACTATTAGTTGGAGCTATTAAAAATGTACCATCAGCAAATATATGTTTATTCTCCATAAATAATTTTGCTTGGAATGGTGATTGAAAAATTATTATATTAGAATTTTTGAATATCATAAAGTATTCACCTCTTATTGTTTTATAATATTCAGATACATTAGGAACTTCATCAAATGTTTTTACATTAGGAAATAATTGTTTGTTTTTATATCTTGTTATTTGGGATTTAATTGTTTTATATTCAGGGCATATATATCCTATTTCTTGAGAAATTTTATCAAATATGCGTTTTGATTTTATATCAGAAGGAATCAAACTTTTTTTTATTTCATCTTTAATTTTATGTTTTATTAATGATTTGGATGCATTAATTTCATTACCAGGATGATTATGTGAAGAATCATAATTTAAAACCTCTTTATTATCATTTAAAATAATAAAAGACTTACATTTATTTAATGTTTTATATTCTGTACATCTATATATTTTTGTATTATCTTTTTTTAATTTTGAAAAATTATATTTAAATTTTCGATCTATAATTATTTGCTCTTTTCCTCGATTTGTTTCACTTATATCAATTTTTAGATTTCCCTCCATCAAAATTTTTAATATAAATATTAATAAATATGAAAATATTTATTTTTTATTTTTTATTTAATATGTATTTTCAATTTTTTTTAAAAATTACAATTATAAATATAAAAATATTTTATTTTATTTCAAGAAAATTATTAAAAAAATATTTATCTTTTTTTTTTTATTTTATTTTTTCATTATAAAATAAAATATTTATTTAATTATTATTTATTTATATAATAAAAAATTACAGTTATAAATATAAATAAATATGAAAATATTTTATTTTATTTCAAGAAAATTACTAATAAAATATTTTATTTCAAGAAAATTACTAAAAAAATATTTATCTTTTCTTTTTTTTATTTTATTTTTTTATTATAAAAAAAAAATATTTATTTAATTATTATTTATTTATTTATTTATTTATTTATATAATAAAAAATTACAGTTATAAATATAAATAAAAATGAAAATATTTTATTTTATTTTTTTTGTATTTTATTTTTTTAATCTTTTTTATTTTTTTTATTTTTTTTTTATTTTTAATTTTTTTTATTTTTTTATTTTTTTTATTTTTTTATTTTTTTATTTTTTTTATTTTTTTATTTTTTTATATTTTTATTTTTTATTATCAAATATATATTAAATTATGAAATTATTATAAAATAAAATATTTATTTAATTATTATTTAATTATTTATTTATATAAAAAATTTTATATATAATACGCCATCTCAAAAAGCATGTGGCTTATATCTATTCACGTGCGGTTCCGAAACGCGCTCTCCCCGGATAGAAACCTCATCCGATTATTTGGTGCCATGCCGAGGATTCGAACCCCGCCCTCTACAGTGACCTGTATCGTCCTAACCGACTGGACCAACATGGCATACTTAAAATAAAATGGTAAAGAACGAACATATAATGGATTATTAATTAGAATTTCAACTTACTTTAGAATCCATTATATTATTCTTTACTTAATATTACTTTACTATATTTTCTATACTAAAATATTTTCTAAATATATTTTTTTTTATATTTTTATTAAAAGTTTCTAAAATATTATCAATAATTCTATATTTTTACTATTAATATCAATATCTATAATTTACCTTAAATTTTATTATTTTATTAAAGTGTTTATTATCAATATTAATATTTTATTTTTATTTTCAAATATATTATTATATTATTATTATATTGTATCAATATTAAACTTGTATTCTTTTTAGTATTTTATTTTATTTTTAAATTGATTATTTAATATTTTTTTATTCCCCACAAATAAAATCAAATCTTAATTGATTAATAATAAATATTAAATATATTATAGTTTTTAAATTTATTTTATATAAAATATAAGAATATTATATTAACATTCTTGATTAAAATAACTTTATTTTTTCTGTAAAATCTTTTTAAATTTTGCTTGTTACTTTTCGTATATATTAAATAATTTAGTTTTAGTATATGAAAAATAATATAAAATTATATAAACAAAATTTATTAAAATAAAAATACTTATGAATTAGTTAATTTAAATTAATATAAAATTTTAAGTAATTAGTAATAGTAAATATTTTTTTTTTTTTAAATATGATAATAAAATGTAGAAAGGCTTTACATATTTATTTTTTTTCAAAAAGTATAAATAAGTGAAGTTTTTCAATAATTAAAATGTAGACAGAAAAATATTAAAAATAAATAATTAAATAAAATTCTAATAAAACCCGAACCATAACATAATTTATGGTGGAGATATCGGGGAATATTAGAAAAATAAAATTTAATATTATTTATTAATTAAATTATTTAACAAAGCCTTGGATATAGATTTCCGGGCTAAGTTTAACCTACATAGTAATTGGGCTAGTAGGCTCTGGACTGCTGTATTTTATATTGAATACAGTAGCCGTGGTACCCGCGTGGCATGACGCCGTGAAGAGGCAAGCTGCACGTCAGACAGGGTATACTATCAGATTATCCATAAGTTTTGTTAAATAATAATAATTAATAATTTAATATTAATATTAATAATAATAAAAGTTATAATAAAAAAAAAAAAAAAAAAAAAAAAAAAAAAAAAAAAAAAAAACTTTGGAAAACTTTAGTTTTTGTAGTAACTTTATTTAATTATCGATTATAGAATAAAAAATAATAATAATAAAAAAAAAATAATAAAAAGTTAACAAATTTACGAAGTTAATATTCGAGTAAGACAGTGTTAGCTTGCAGGATATTAATTTCATAAACTCTTATTTACAATTTTGCAAGGTTTTGTAGATTGTAAACGCGAGTATCTCAAGGAACAAATCCTTGACAATTAGGCAAATACGCCCTAGAACTATAAAACCTTCACGCTGAAGGCAACTACACACTTCAACAGGTGATAGTTTGTTCACTCGCGCAGAAAATAAGAGGTGGGTCAGGTTCGATCCCTGATAAAACCCTGGTCATTCTTGCGAAGTGACGTTAAAATATATAGTTTTTTTTATTTTTATTTTAGGCTTTTATAAATTTGTTCGCCTATTATTATTATTATTATTATTATTATTATTTTTGCAATAAAATAAAAATATATATATATTTTTTTTCCTTTTATTAAAATAATAAATATTTCATTAATAAATTTTTTTTTAATAAATAATAAATTAAATTTTTCTTTAGTGTAGAACAAACTTTTAAAAAAAAAAAAAAAAAAAAAAAAAAAAAAAAATTTTTTTTTTTAACCAATAGTATTATCATAGATATAGATTTATATATGTAAAAAAAAAAAAAAAAAAAAAAAAAAAAAAAAAATTTTTAATTAATGATAAATATTAAAATAATAAGCAAAAAAATTTTTTTTTTTGTAGTACAAATTTTTAATTTTTTTTTTAAATAAGAATAAATTTTATAAATAAATTTTTTTTTATATTAATAATTCTAAATAATAAATTGTAATTTTTTTTTATGTTTATCAGTTTATTTTATTTTTTTTTTAATATATACATGTACAATATATATATATAGAATATATAAAATTAGATTATTATTATTATTTTTCAAATAAGTGTATTATTTTTATGATTTTATATAATTAAATTTTTTTTTTTTTTTTTTTTCGAAATTTTTATAATTGAAATTTTTTTTTTTGTGTGTGTTAAATTTTCTATTATTCGTTATATAATTAATTAAATTTTAATTAAAAAGAAAAATATAAATAAGCTGTCTTACAACTCTCTACGCGGGATAGTTGAACACCCACACATAATACTTTATTGTTTTGATCTTGTTGATACTGGGAAGGATACGTTATTATCTTCTTTATTACTAACAATAAGTTAGCCAAATTAAAAAGAATTTAATATTGCTACCTTCTTTTTATTAAGTTTCTTAATAATTAACAATCGACATTATCAACTTATCAATAAAGAGCTAAGGGGACTTATTGTAAGAAGGGTTAACAAGCTATATATTTGATGGTTCAACACTATATAGTTTGGCTTGTATTTTAACTTTTTATTTAATATTTCATTAAATGTTATAACAAAGAATTAATAGAATAATAAATATATACAAAAAAGAAATAAAAATAAAAATAAATATACATTATTATTATTATTTAAGTATTTATACAATTTGCTTTATGTTATATTAATTATTTTAATAAAGGAAATAAATATATTAAATAAAATTAAATAAAGAAGTTATTACTACAAATAAATTTAAAAAAAAAATTAAGATATACATATTTTGTGTATTAATGCTTAAGAGAATATAATAAACATTAAAATTCATAATAAAAAGCTTCAGATTTTCAAATTGCGTTTTTGAGTCTGAATTTATTTTTTTTTTTAGTTTCAGATTTTCGAAGGGTGTTTTCGAGTCTGAATTAATTTATCAGATTTTCAGAGAGAGATTCTGAGTCTGAATTATTATTGGAATAAAGAATTGGATTGTCAGAGGGTTTTCTGAGTCCATAATTATATTATTATAAAACAAAGATAAATTTATTTTTTTTTTTTTTGTTATTAAATATATTTTTAAAGTAAACATATTTTTAAATTGGATATCATAGCATTAATACCATTTTTAAATTTTCAAATGGCTGAAAATAAAATCAATTTTAAAGAATTAAAAAAGGAATTAAAAGATATCGAGAAAATTTCAAAGGAAAATCTCGATATCAAATCTTGGGAATCAGAAATCCGATTATGGATAAAACTTGAGGAAGTTACTGATCCCAAAAAGATTTTTACCGCCTGCTTACTCACGTCTACTGGAGAGCCTCGCGAAGTTATCCAGGATTTAATTGAAAGTTACAGTACCGATTCTGAATCAGAAAGTGAGGACGAAGAAGAAGAAGAATCTGATTCAGAAGAAAAGAAAAAAGATGAATATCCTTCCTTAAAGGAAATTGTAGAAGCAATAGAAACTTTTTATGGTCTTAAAGAAGACCAGAATATGTTACTTCGTGAGCTCCGTGCTTTAAGAATTAAAAGAAATGAGCGAGTAAAAGACTTTAATACTCGTTTCCGATCCATATATTTGAAATTAGATAAGAAAAGAAAGAAGCGAGTCAGTGTTCTCGATTATATTGATGCTCTTAGGAACAATGAAGAAGCTTGGAAAAAGGTCTCCCTTAAGGATGACATTTCTTTAAATCGGGCGTTTGACATTGCCGAAAAAGTTGATAGAGTAATGAATTTGAGACCCTCAAAAGAGTACTCAACTGAAATTGTCAACCCAAGAATAAATATCAGGAATAATTATCAAAACAACAGAAAGGTAGTAAGAGAGAATTATGAAGTTAGAAGCCCAAAAAGAAATAAAGATTACGAATTGGAGGACTTAACAAAAAAAATGAAAAATCTTACCATTAAAGCCTGTTTTTATTGTAGCGATCCAGGACATTTGCAGTATAATTGTCCTAAGTTAAATGCAATTATTCAAGAAAATAAGAAACGGTTATATAGTGGAAAATCTTTAAACCACTAAAAGGGAGAGGAAGCACTCCCTATAAAAATAAAATAGCTTCATTACAATACAAATCCATTCCTAGTAGTACAAATGATTATAATAAGGAAGAAAAAGAAGATGCTTCCTATACTAATGAAACTCACAAAGAATCCGATAATGAGAATGATGTAGAATTTATAGTTAGTGCGACAAAAAGGAAGTTGACGACTAACGATGAAACTAGTGAAAATAATGAAAAGAGACAACGTAAAAGTCTCAAAGATAATCCTACCCCTATAACAACTCCTGCAATAAGAAAGATAAAAGAGAAGGAAATAGAAAATAGAATAATTGTTAAAAATAAAAATCAACTACATCCTTCGATAATGGCGCAGCCTAATATAAATATTGAGAAAGCCAAAGAAAAACAAATTCGGAATAAAGAAAGAGCTAACTTTGGAAATAACAAGGGAAAAAGGAAGGAAAGGGAGGATAATATTACTATAAGAGAAAAGCAAAGTCTGGATTCTTCAAAACAAAGAAATAGCATCAGTACTACTAGTGATAAAATGCATCAACGATTAAATAAATTAATTGATAATGAAAACGATAAAATTATTAAAACAAAACAAATCAATGAAATGGAAGTTATTGAAGTTCCTGAAAAGCTTAATGACGAAGGTCATGAGAATATTACATTACAGAAGCTCATAGATTTTCAAGAGCCTAAAGAAAAAGCAACAATTAGTAGAACGCTTAGGAACATCAAGATGTGTAAGGATCAGGAAGAATATAATGTTTTACAAGATTTGAATGAAACCAAGTGTAATATTAGTTTCGGTCAGCTCCTCAATGTTTCTCCAAAAGTCAGAAGTCAAGTAAGTCAAGGATTAAAATTAGAAAAACCTGAAAAGAAAATAATAGGTGCATTAAACAATACTATTGCTGCTGCTACCTTGGTAAATAATATTGATCACTCTTATATTAGCAAAAGTAAGGAAACCTCAGAAGAAGATATTGCCATGGTTGATGTAACAGTAGATGAAATTCCTGGTAAAGCACTAATTGATTCTTGTAGCAATCTCAATGTTATCACAAAAAAATTTTATGAGAAATTACCTGGAAATTATGAAGAAGTAGGTATTAGTCGTGGAAGGATACGTTTAGCGACTAAGAATGATGAGTATTCAGAAGGAATCATTGTACGAATACCTGTTAAGATTAATGATTATAAAATGATAGTAGATTTTCGTATAATTGATGATGATGACCCATTTTATGATTTGTTGATTAATTTTCAAACTCAAGTAGAACACAATCTTTTTATCCATCCTATAAGATATAGTTTATGTCAATTTAATTCTCAAGGACTAATCGACGTTATAGCTCCTATTAATAATAATTTCCAAGAAGAAGAAAAATTAGTATGTATAGTAAGGAAAATACTTGAAGATGAAGACACAACTAATGAATTAAAGAAACTTGAAGGTCTATCCCCGCAAGAGTATATCCATGATGAAAAATTTTTAGCAAGTCTTTGTAAAGATTATAAAGATGTAATAGTAAAATTACTTGAAGAAAACTTGGACATTATAGCGACATCTTCTGAAGAATTAACCCCGTCAGACTTAGCACCTCATAAGATTAACTTGAAAGCGAACGCAAAACCTGTTAAACAAAGATGTTACAGGGTAACCAAATTTAAATCGGATATTATTAAAGAAGAACTAATTAAACTTATTAAGAAAAAGCTAGTTGTACCATCTTACTCAGAATGGTCTTCACCTGTTGTTGTGGTCCCAAAGGCTAATGGAAAATGGAGATTGTGTGTGGACTACCGCAAGGTGAATGATCTAACCGAAAAAGACTCTTATGCCCTTCCATATATTGACGAGATATTTGACAGTTTAGATGGTGCCAAAATCTTTACTACTATGGATCTATACTCAGGTTACCATCAAATCCTAATGGACGAAGAAAGTGTTGAAATAACCAGTTTTACAACCAAATTTGGCAACTACCAATTCAAAGTTATGCCTTTCGGATTAACTGGAGCTCCGGCTACCTTCCAACGGGAAATGAATAGAATTTTATTTCCTTTAATCGGAAAATGTGTTTTCAACTTTATTGATGATATACTTATATATTCAAAAACTGTCGAAGAACATATCCAACACATAAAACAGGTTTTAGCAATCTTCAAGGAAAATAAATTAAAAATTAATATTGAAAAATGTCACTTTATGCAAACGGAAGTTGAAGTTCTTGGTCACAAGATTTCTACTAAGGGTCTTAGTCCTCAAAATAGTAAAATTGAAGCAATTAAAGCCTGGAAAGAACCCACGAATATACATGAGTTAAGATCATTCTTAGGTGCTGTAGGATATTATAGGAACTTTATAAATGAATATGCTCAAACCTCAGCTCCTCTTTGTAAGCTATTAAGAAAAGGCGTAAAATATAAATGGAATAATGAACAAAAACAAAGTTTTACCAAATTAAAAGAAAAATTAATTAATGCTCCTATTTTAAAATATCCTGATTTTTCCAAAGAATTCATTATTCGAACAGATGCATCATATGAAGGTATTGGTGGAGTTTTATTGCAGAAAGACGAATCGGAAATAGAACACCCGATTCATTTCATTAGCCGTAGCTTAACCAAAGCAGAAAAGAATTATGGAATAACCGATTTGGAAGGAACGGCTTTATATTATTGTATTACTAAATTAAAACCTTATATTATGGGAAGCCCCTTTAGAACCATAGTTTTTACAGATCACAAACCTCTACTAGGTTTATTTAATAATAAGGAACCGAATAATGCACGACAAACAAGATGGTGTTTGACTGCAAGTATGCTAAAAGTGGATATTCGCTATGAGCAAGGTAAAAAGAATGTAGTAGCCGACGCTTTATCTAGAATGAAGAACGATAAAGAACAAAAGGTATTAGCTATAAAAACGAATAAAGATGATGAAAATGATTCACTTTCTAAAGTAATTAAAGAATTTATTGAAGAAAAATTTACAAAGATTGATGGTATAGATTATTTTATAGATGGAAATAATTATAGAAAACTTGTTACCGAAACAAATGAAAAACTAAAATTAATTCTCGAAGCACATCATGTTGGCCATGAAGGTTATTATAAAACATATCAAAGACTTAGAAAAAGTTACTACTGGAATGATATGGTCAACGATATAAAACGGATAATTTCAAAATGCGAAAAATGTCAGTTAAATCGCCCTCAGCCATATCCAGAACCAACCGAAAACATTCCAACAGAAGTTGAAGGCCCTTTTACTCATCTTGGACTTGATATTATTGGTCCCTTAATAAAGACTGGTAATAAAAACCAATATATCATTGTTGCGGTGGATTATTTCACAAAGTGGGTGGAGGCTGAACCTACTGAAAATATTACATCTAAGGACATCATTAAGTTTTTAATAAATGTTTTCGCTAGACATGGAGTTCCTCAAGTCATTACAACGGATAATGGCGTTCAATTCACATCGGATATGACTAAAATATTCCTGGACTTATATGATGTTTACGTAAAATTTACCACTACCTATCACCCAGAAAGTAATGGATTGGTTGAAAATAGGAATAAAGAAATTGGTAAATTATTGAGATTACTTGGTGAAGAAAATAAAGACTGGGATGAGGTATTACCTTCAGCCTTGTGGGCCCTTAGAACTACAAAGAATTCTGTAACCAAACATTCTAGCTTCGAATTAGTTTATGGTCGTGAGGATCAACAGCCTTTCGACATTGCTGCTAGACCTACACAAGGAGTGAATAAATCTTCAGATGAAATTCTTTTAGAAAAATTTATCTCACATTATAGGTGGACCATGGAAGCAGCTGAAAATGTAAAGAACGCAAGTAAATATTGGGCCAATCGAAGGGAAGAAAAAAATAGCATGAAAAATTCCAAAAACATAAGAATCGGTGATTTAGTTCTTGTTCGAAATTTTAGTCGTTCTAAATTAGAACCTTATTTTGTCGGTCCTTTAAAAGTAATAAAAAAACAATTTAATACCGTAACACTTGCGGACCCAAATACTATGATTCAAATGAATCGTAATGTTCATTTGAAAAATATAGTAAAGTATAACTCAGCTATAGATTAGCTTGAGTCTTAGTGGGGGCATCTTGGTAAAGAACGAACATATAATGGATTATTAATTAGAATTTCAACTTACTTTAGAATCCATTATATTATTCTTTACTTAATATTACTTTACTATATTTTCTATACTAAAATATTTTCTAAATATATTTTTTTTTATATTTTTATTAAAAGTTTCTAAAATATTATCAATAATTCTATATTTTTACTATTAATATCAATATCTATAATTTACCTTAAATTTTATTATTTTATTAAAGTGTTTATTATCAATATTAATATTTTATTTTTATTTTCAAATATATTATTATATTATTATTATATTGTATCAATATTAAACTTGTATTCTTTTTAGTATTTTATTTTATTTTTAAATTGATTATTTAATATTTTTTTATTCCCCACAAATAAAATCAAATCTTAATTGATTAATAATAAATATTAAATATATTATAGTTTTTAAATTTATTTTATATAAAATATAAGAATATTATATTAACATTCTTGATTAAAATAACTTTATTTTTCTGTAAAATCTTTTTAAATTTTGCTTGTTACTTTTCGTATATATTAAATAATTTAGTTTTAGTATATGAAAAATAATATAAAATTATATAAACAAAATTTATTAAAATAAAAATACTTATGAATTAGTTAATTTAAATTAATATAAAATTTTAAGTAATTAGTAATAGTAAATATTTTTTTTTTTTTTAAATATGATAATAAAATGTAGAAAGGCTTTACATATTTATTTTTTTTCAAAAAGTATAAATAAGTGAAGTTTTTCAATAATTAAAATGTAGACAGAAAAATATTAAAAATAAATAATTAAATAAAATTCTAATAAAACCCGAACCATAACAAAAATGGTAAAGAACGAACATATAATGGATTATTAATTAGAATTTCAACTTACTTTAGAATCCATTATATTATTCTTTACTTAATATTACTTTACTATATTTTCTATACTAAAATATTTTCTAAATATATTTATTTTTTTTATATTTTTATTAAAAGTTTCTAAAATATTATCAATAATTTTATATTTTTATTATTAATATCAATATCTATAATTTAACCTTAAATTTTATTATTTTATTAAAGTGTTTATTATCAATATTAATATTTTATTTTTATTTTCAAATATATTATTATATTATTATTATATTGTATCAATATTAAACTTGTATTCTTTTTAGTATTTTATTTTATTTTTAAATTGATTATTTTATATTTTTATTCCCCACAAATAAAATCAAATCTTAATTGATTAATAATAAATATTAAATATATTATAGTTTTTAAATTTATTTTATATAAAATATAAGAATATTATATTAACATTCTTGATTAAAATAACTTTATTTTTCTGTAAAATCTTTTTAAATTTTGTTTGTTACTTTTCGTATATATTAAATAATTTAGTTTTAGTATATGAAAAATAATATAAAATTATGTAAACAAAATTTATTAAAATAAAAATACTTATGAATTAGTTAATTTAAATTAATATAAAATTTTAAGTAATTAGTAATAGTAAATATTTTTTTTTAAATATGATAATAAAATGTAGAAAGGCTTTACATATTTATTTTTTTTCAAAAAGTATAAATAAGTGAAGTTTTTCAATAATTAAAATGTAGACAGAAAAAAATATTAAAAATAAATAATTAAATAAAATTCTAATAAAACCCGAACCATAACATAATTTATGGTGGAGATATCGGGGAATATTAGAAAAATAAAATTTAATATTATTTATTAATTAAATTATTTAACAAAGCCTTGGATATAGATTTCCGGGCTAAGTTTAACCTACATAGTAATTGGGCTAGTAGGCTCTGGACTGCTGTATTTTATATTGAATACAGTAGCCGTGGTACCCGCGTGGCATGACGCCGTGAAGAGGCAAGCTGCACGTCAGACAGGGTATACTATCAGATTATCCATAAGTTTTGTTAAATAATAATAATTAATAATTTAATATTAATATTAATAATAATAAAAGTTATAATAAAAAAAAAAAAAAAAAAAAAAAAAAAAAAAAAAAAAAAAAAAAAAAAACTTTGGAAAACTTTAGTTTTTGTAGTAACTTCATTTAATTATAGATTATAGAATAAAAAAATAATAATAAAAAAAAAAATAATAAAAAGTTAACAAATTTACGAAGTTAATATTCGAGTAAGACAGTGTTAGCTTGCAGGATATTAATTTCATAAACTCTTATTTACAATTTTGCAAGGTTTTGTAGATTGTAAACGCGAGTATCTCAAGGAACAAATCCTTGACAATTAGGCAAATACGCCCTAGAACTATAAAACCTTCACGCTGAAGGCAACTACACACTTCAACAGGTGATAGTTTGTTCACTCGCGCAGAAAATAAGAGGTGGGTCAGGTTCGATCCCTGATAAAACCCTGGTCATTCTTGCGAAGTGACGTTAAAATATATAGTTTTTTTTTATTTTTATTTTAGGCTTTTATAAATTTGTTCGCCTATTATTATTATTATTATTATTATTATTTTTGCAATAAAATAAAAATATATATATATTTTTTTTCCTTTTATTAAAATAATAAATATTTCATTAATAAATTTTTTTTAATAAATAATAAATTAAATTTTTCTTTAGTGTAGAACAAACTTTTAAAAAAAAAAAAAAAAAAAAAAAAAAAAAAAAAAAAAAAAAAAAAAAAAAAAAAAAATTTTTTTTTTTAACCAATAGTATTATCATAGATATAGATTTATATATGTAAAAAAAAAAAAAAAAAAAAAAAAAAAAAAAAAAAAAAAAAAAAAAAAAAAATTTTTAATTAATGATAAATATTAAAATAATAAGCAAAAAAAATTTTTTTTTTTTTGTAGTACAAATTTTTAATTTTTTTTTTAAATAAGAATAAATTTTATAAATAAATTTTTTTTTTATATTAATAATTCTAAATAATAAATTGTAATTTTTTTTTTATGTTTATCAGTTTATTTTATTTTTTTTTAATATATACATGTACAATATATATATATAGAATATATAAAATTAGATTATTATTATTATTTTTCAAATAAGTGTATTATTTTTATGATTTTATATAATTAAATTTTTTTTTTTTTCGAAATTTTTATAATTGAAATTTTTTTTTTGTGTGTTAAATTTTCTATTATTCGTTATATAATTAATTAAATTTTAATTAAAAAGAAAAATATAAATAAGCTGTCTTACAACTCTCTACGCGGGATAGTTGAACACCCACACATAATACTTTATTGTTTTGATCTTGTTGATACTGGGAAGGATACGTTATTATCTTCTTTATTACTAACAATAAGTTAGCCAAATTAAAAAGAATTTAATATTGCTACCTTCTTTTTATTAAGTTTCTTAATAATTAACAATCGACATTATCAACTTATCAATAAAGAGCTAAGGGGACTTATTGTAAGAAGGGTTAACAAGCTATATATTTGATGGTTCAACACTATATAGTTTGGCTTGTATTTTAACTTTTTATTTAATATTTCATTAAAGGTTATAACAAAGAATTAATAGAATAATAAATATATACAAAAAAAAAAAAAATAAAAATAAAAATAAATATACATTATTATTATTATTTAAGTATTTATACAATTTGCTTTATGTTATATTAATTATTTTAATAAAGGAAATAAATATATTAAATAAAATTAAATAAAGAAGTTATTACTACAAATAAATTTAGAAAAAAAATTAAGATATACATATTCTGTGTATTAATGCTTAAGAGAATATAATAAATATTAAAATTCATAATAAAAAGCTTCAGATTTTCAAATTGCGTTTTTGAGTCTGAATTTATTTTTTTTTTTAGTTTCAGATTTTCGAAGGGTGTTTTCGAGTCTGAATTAATTTATCAGATTTTCAGAGAGAGATTCTGAGTCTGAATTATTATTGGAATAAAGAATTGGATTGTCAGAGGGTTTTCTGAGTCCATAATTATATTAGTATAAAACAAAGATAAATTTATTTTTTTTTTGTTATTAAATATATTTTTAAAGTAAACGTATTTTTAAATTGGATATCATAGCATTAATACCATTTTTAAATTTTCAAATGGCTGAAAATAAAATCAATTTTAAAGAATTAAAAAAGGAATTAAAAGATATCGAGAAAATTTCAAAGGAAAATCTCGATATCAAATCTTGGGAATCAGAAATCCGATTATGGATAAAACTTGAGGAAGTTACTGATCCCAAAAAGATTTTTACCGCCTGCTTACTCACGTCTACTGGAGAGCCTCGCGAAGTTATCCAGGATTTAATTGAAAGTTACAGTACCGATTCTGAATCAGAAAGTGAGGACGAAGAAGAAGAAGAATCTGATTCAGAAGAAAAGAAAAAAGATGAATATCCTTCCTTAAAGGAAATTGTAGAAGCAATAGAAACTTTTTATGGTCTTAAAGAAGACCAGAATATGTTACTTCGTGAGCTCCGTGCTTTAAGAATTAAAAGAAATGAGCGAGTAAAAGACTTTAATACTCGTTTCCGATCCATATATTTGAAATTAGATAAGAAAAGAAAGAAGCGAGTCAGTGTTCTCGATTATATTGATGCTCTTAGGAACAATGAAGAAGCTTGGAAAAAGGTCTCCCTTAAGGATGACATTTCTTTAAATCGGGCGTTTGACATTGCCGAAAAGGTTGATAGAGTAATGAATTTGAGACCCTCAAAAGAGTATTCAACTGAAATTGTCAACCCAAGAATAAATATCAGGAATAATTATCAAAACAACAGAAAGGTAGTAAGAGAGAATTATGAAGTTAGAAGCCCAAAAAGAAATAAAGATTACGAATTGGAGGACTTAACAAAAAAAATGAAAAATCTTACCATTAAAGCCTGTTTTTATTGTAGCGATCCAGGACATTTGCAGTATAATTGTCCTAAGTTAAATGCAATTATTCAAGAAAATAAGAAACGGTTATATAGTGGAAAATCTTTAAACCACTAAAAGGGAGAGGAAGCACTCCCTATAAAAATAAAATAGCTTCATTACAATACAAATCCATTCCTAGTAGTACAAATGATTATAATAAGGAAGAAAAAGAAGATGCTTCCTATACTAATGAAACTCACAAAGAATCCGATAATGGGAATGATGTAGAATTTATAGTTAGTGCGACAAAAAGGAAGTTGACGACTAACGACGAAACTAGTGAAAATAATGAAAAGAGACAACGTAAAAGTCTCAAAGATAATCCTACCCCTATAACAACTCCTGCAATAAGAAAGATAAAAGAGAAGGAAATAGAAAATAGAATAATTGTTAAAAATAAAAATCAAATACATCCTTCGATAATGGCGCAGCCTAATATAAATATTGAGAAAGCCAAAGAAAAACAAATTCGGAATAAAGAAAGAGCTAACTTTGGAAATAACAAGGGAAAAAGGAAGGAAAGGGAGGATAATATTACTATAAGAGAAAAGCAAAGTCTGGATTCTTCAAAACAAAGAAATAGCATCAGTACTACTAGTGATAAAATGCATCAACGATTAAATAAATTAATCGATAACGAAAACGATAAAATTATTAAAACAAAACAAATCAATGAAATGGAAGTTATTGAAGTTCCTGAAAAGCTTAATGACGAAGGTCATGAGAATATTACATTACAGAAGCTCATAGATTTTCAAGAGCCTAAAGAAAAAGCAACAATTAGTAGAACGCTTAGGAACATCAAGATGTGTAAGGATCAGGAAGAATATGATGTTTTACAAGATTTGAATGAAACCAAGTGTAATATTAGTTTCGGTCAGCTCCTCAATGTTTCTCCAAAAGTCAGAAGTCAAGTAAGTCAAGGATTAAAATTAGAAAAACCTGAAAAGAAAATAATAGGTGCATTAAACAATACTATTGCTGCTGCTACTTTGGTAAATAATATTGATCACTCTTATATTAGCAAAAGTAAGGAAACCTCAGAAGAAGATATTGCCATGGTTGATGTAACAGTAGATGAAATTCCTGGTAAAGCACTTATTGATTCTTGTAGTAACCTCAATGTTATCACAAAAAAATTTTATGAGAAATTACCTGGAAATTATGAAGAAGTAGGTATTAGTCGTGGAAGGATACGTTTAGCGACTAAGAATGATGAGTATTCGGAAGGAATCATTGTACGAATACCTGTTAAGATTAATGATTATAAAATGATGGTAGATTTTCGAATAATTGATGATGATGACCCATTTTATGATTTGTTGATTAATTTTCAAACTCAAGTAGAACACAATCTTTTTATCCATCCTATAAGATATAGTTTATGTCAATTTAATTCTCAAGGACTAATCGACGTTATAGCTCCTATTAATAATAATTTCCAAGAAGAAGAAAAATTAGTATGTATAGTAAGGAAAATACTTGAAGATGAAGACACAACTAATGAATTAAAGAAACTTGAAGGTCTATCTCCGCAAGAGTATATCCATGATGAAAAATTTTTAGCAAGCCTTTGTAAAGATTATAAAGATGTAATAGTAAAATTACTTGAAGAAAACTTGGACATTATAGCGACATCTTCTGAAGAATTAACACCGTCAGACTTGGCCCCTCATAAAATTAACTTGAAAGCGAACGCAAAACCTGTTAAACAAAGATGTTACAGAGTAACCAAATTTAAATCCGATATTATTAAAGAAGAACTAATTAAACTTATTAAGAAAAAGCTAGTTGTACCATCATATTCAGAATGGTCTTCACCTGTTGTTGTGGTCCCAAAGGCTAATGGAAAATGGAGATTGTGTGTGGACTACCGCAAGGTGAATGATCTAACCGAAAAAGACTCTTATGCCCTTCCTTATATTGACGAGATATTTGACAGTCTAGATGGTGCCAAAATCTTTACTACTATGGATCTATACTCAGGTTACCATCAAATCCTAATGGACGAAGAAAGTGTTGAAATAACCAGTTTTACAACCAAATTTGGCAACTACCAATTCAAAGTTATGCCTTTTGGATTAACTGGAGCTCCGGCTACCTTCCAACGGGAAATGAATAGAATTTTATTTCCTTTAATTGGAAAATGTGTTTTCAACTTTATTGATGATATACTTATATATTCAAAAACTGTCGAAGAACATATCCAACACATAAAACAAGTATTAGCAATCTTCAAAAAACATAAATTAAAAATTAATATTGAAAAATGTCACTTTATGCAAACGGAAGTTGAAGTTCTTGGTCACAAGATTTCTACTAAGGGTCTTAGTCCTCAAAATAGTAAAATTGAAGCAATTAAAGCCTGGAAAGAACCCACGAATATACATGAGTTAAGATCATTCTTAGGTGCTGTAGGATATTATAGGAACTTTATAAATGAATATGCTCAAACCTCAGCTCCTCTTTGTAAGCTATTAAGAAAAGGCGTAAAATATAAATGGAATAATGAACAAAAACAAAGTTTTACCAAATTAAAAGAAAAATTAATTAATGCTCCTATTTTAAAATATCCTGATTTTTCCAAAGAATTCATTATTCGAACAGATGCATCATATGAAGGTATTGGTGGAGTTTTATTGCAGAAAGACGAATCGGAAATAGAACACCCGATTCATTTCATTAGCCGTAGCTTAACCAAAGCAGAAAAGAATTATGGAATAACCGATTTGGAAGGAACGGCTTTATATTATTGTATTACTAAATTAAAACCTTATATTATGGGAAGCCCCTTTAGAACCATAGTTTTTACAGATCACAAACCTCTACTAGGTTTATTTAATAATAAGGAACCGAATAATGCACGACAAACAAGATGGTGTTTGACTGCAAGTATGCTAAAAGTGGATATTCGCTATGAGCAAGGTAAAAAGAATGTAGTAGCCGACGCTTTATCTAGAATGAAGAACGATAAAGAACAAAAGGTATTAGCTATAAAAACGAATAAAGATGATGAAAATGATTCACTTTCTAAAGTAATTAAAGAATTTATTGAAGAAAAATTTACAAAGATTGATGGTATAGATTATTTTATAGATGGAAATAATTATAGAAAACTTGTTACCGAAACAAATGAAAAACTAAAATTAATTCTCGAAGCACATCATGTTGGCCATGAAGGTTATTATAAAACATATCAAAGACTTAGAAAAAGTTACTACTGGAATGATATGGTCAACGATATAAAACGGATAATTTCAAAATGCGAAAAATGTCAGTTAAATCGCCCTCAGCCATATCCAGAACCAACCGAAAACATTCCAACAGAAGTTGAAGGCCCTTTTACTCATCTTGGACTTGATATTATTGGTCCCTTAATAAAGACTGGTAATAAAAACCAATATATCATTGTTGCGGTGGATTATTTCACAAAGTGGGTGGAGGCTGAACCTACTGAAAATATTACATCTAAGGACATTATTAAGTTTTTAATAAATGTTTTCGCTAGACATGGAGTTCCTCAAGTCATTACAACGGATAATGGCGTTCAATTCACATCGGATATGACTAAAATATTCCTGGACTTATATGATGTTTACGTAAAATTTACCACTACCTATCACCCAGAAAGTAATGGATTGGTTGAAAATAGGAATAAAGAAATTGGTAAATTATTGAGATTACTTGGTGAAGAAAATAAAGACTGGGATGAGGTATTACCTTCAGCCTTGTGGGCCCTTAGAACTACAAAGAATTCTGTAACCAAACATTCTAGCTTCGAATTAGTTTTATGGTCGTGAGGATCAACAGCCTTTCGACATT